>JAJOOI010007409.1:0-43988 GCA_029582585.1 Solanum bukasovii
AATGGTTTGCCCTTAGTCCCTATTTCCCGTTAATTAATGTTGAATGTACTTCCGCGACCGATGAAGTGTGATGACAAGTTTGAGAGGCTTGTTTGGGGTTCCTCATTCGCCATGTCACGTCTAGGCCCTAGGCTTGGGTCGTGACACTTAAGTTGCTCATACTTGAGTATCGGTATTTGATACGGGTGTGGATCTAGTGGTTAGATCTCACATGATCCAATTTTAAGATTCTTGAGAGCAGATCCAGGTATGGATACGGGTGTAGGGATTCAGCTAAATATAATTCTAATATCTAAAAGTAAAGTTATATGTCAAAATTATGAGACATTATGTGGAAAAATTGCAAGGTATTTTGGGGAGAAAATATTGATCAAGAGGAAAATCATCATAGGTGATATAAGGAAAAGGACTAACAAAGAAATTTTTAGAACAAGGTACTACATTTTCTTCAATATCACCTTAGCTTTTGTTTTCATTACAGAAATAATTGTATCCGCCCTGAATTTCTCCATTGATTTTGGTCAAAGTATCAAAAATTGATCGACCAACTCCGATATGGATCCCATGCCCATGTCGTGTCGACACAAATGTGGCATTTTCCAAGAAACATAGTATCATATGTCTCATTTGATTCCTCACCACTCGCAGCTTTTCTTTCTCTGTCACCTCCAGTGTCGCGGTCAGTGTAGTTAAAGGCACGCTAAATCCTTGAAGCAAGGCTTAAAATATATTGAGCGATTTTTTCTTGCTGAATGTGCACCTCAATTTCGTCATCAAGGTTATGATTTCTAAGGTATACTTTGCCGAGACTCTTTTGAAGAGACGACACTAAGCAATTGATATTTCACTTTGTAATATTATTTTTTTCAAAATATTTGTTCATATATTTTTCATTCATGCTTATAACAATTGTTTTTTGGACTAAAATTGGTCGACTAAATCCGATACAGATCCCATGCCCACATTGTGTCGATTGAAACCCCTACTTTTGCCAGTATGACAACAAGCACAGACCATCAGCAAAGAGTCAATTGAATAATCAAGGTATCAGTTGCTTCCACCTGTAGCTTTCTTCAACAGAAAAGAGTGTGCATTCCCGCTACTAGAGAAGCCATATAGGTTTTTGAGGAGAGGTAACAAGTGTTGTGGGCTGAACATGAACCACTAATTGTTCATGGAGCACTCAGCCGCTTGGAAAACTAGATAAATTCCAAAAAATGTTGTTAAGTCTGTCATCCAATAGTAATTGAACCTACAAATTCGCCAATTATGAGTTGGACGCTTTAACCATTTAGCCATGGATGCAAAAGGACTCAGCGAGTGAAATAGGTTTTGGTTATTCCTTCTCGAGCTTTTATTTCTTCCGTTAGAAGGAGATTCAAGAAAAGATGGACACCAGATTTGATGTTTCAAATAAGTAGGTGGTTGTTCACCACCGAAGTCTAGTTGATGTTTACAAACCTCCAACCTTGAGAGACTCTACAATCATTGTGTGAAAAGGAGTAACAAACTCATTTTTATTCAGTCATAGATTGGTCCAAAGAACGAGAGTCAGCTTCCAACATTAAGTCGGTTGGGAATTTATGCAAGCAGTTAATGCCTAGTATAAACATTAGGCTTCGGTCAAGTATGGGATTGGGTTGAGATAAGGGTCCCAATCTGAAATACTTAGCCTGGTCTGAGCAAGACTAAATGATTTGACAGCAAGAGCTGACCTACGAGCAAAAGTCTTGGAAGAGTGAGCACAAGGAAGGACATTTCAACTCGACAGTGAAAAAACCGAGCAACATAGTCTCATACTGTCTCATTGGATTCCGTACCAATGACTAGTTCTCTTTCTGTGTCACCTCCAATGTCATTACCACTGCGTAGACAGTGTTTTAAAAGACGCTCTTAAAGCACACTTAAGCCCTGAAGCGAGGCTCAAAATATGTTGAGTACTTCACCTCGATCAATGTGCGCTTCAATGTTGTCATCAATTTTCTAACTTCTAAGGCATACTTTTCCTTCCAATGAGACTCTTTTGAAGATGTGACATTAAACAATTGATATTTCACTTTATAATATATTTTTTTTCAAAATATTTGTTCATATATTTGTCATTCATGCTTATAATTGTTGATTTTGGACTAAACATGTATATTTGTATTTTTTTCTCCCTTTGTGCCCTTTTTCATTAAAGAACATGTTTTATTTGCGTTTTACACTTAAGGCTCCTTCGTGATTGTTCAACATCACAAGTAACGAGCAACTTTACACTGCCTTCTTATTAATAGGTATGTTTACTTCATTGTTTTCTTCTACTTTTACATGGGTTTAATGCACTTGAGCTAAGGGTCTTTTGGAAACATCTCTACCTCCACAAGGTAGTCGCAAGGTTTGCATATATAGTACCCTCTCCAATCCCACTGTGTAATTTCACCGAGTCTGTTGTTTTTGTGGTTATTGTAGTGCTCTTTAATTAAGAGTCTGGAACGGCAGAATGATAAAATATTGACAAGATCTTATATAGAAAGTTTATCGTTTGCATTTTCCAACTTAGAAATACATTCCTTAAGGAAATACAATTATTTCTCCAACTTCAAGATTGAGTTTTAGCATTTTAACTACATCTATTTAAGAAAAGTAATTAATAAATTCCTATTGCAGCTATTTAAGAAAAGTAGCTAATAAGTACCTTAAAACCCAGATAGTGCAATCAATCTATTCTCAATTTGGTCAAATTATCTAAATCAACTTTTCGTTATTTAATTATATGGTCCTATCGGGCATCTACATATGTAAGTTAAACACTCTCATTCTATGAAACTTACCTTCGAAGGAAAGTGAATGCTCAGGGAAAAGCAAATTAGGAAAATAGAGCAAATGATTGAATAGAAGAAAATGGAGAACCTTTTCGACCAACTTATTGAGGGAAAAAGCATTAATGACTTTGATGCTAAGATAAATTAAAGTTTCGTTGATTCTATTTCTTATTCTGCAAACTAAACTTGACGAAAGGAAGAAATAACTAAAAACATGCATATGAGAATGTTGTAACTGAAACTGATGCTAATGACAACAATGGCAATGCTGGTGAAGAGAATGATGGGCATCATTAGGATGTCGATTGAACATTTAATACTTCCATTTTTTGTTCTATCAATGTTTTTTCATCTTGTCGTTTAATAGTGCTTCCTAGTTATAAGTTTCTTGCTCATTGTTCATCTATTTTTGTTATTGTTGTTATTTAAATGATGCATGAAGGATATTTTAATTAAGTCCAACCAACATAGTTATTATGTATCCTTTAACTTTTCATAAAAGAAACAAGCTAGTTATATGTGGTATTATGGGTGGCAATTTCAGCCCATATTAATGAAATGAGTCCATATTACCCATATATAATGACTTGGATCACTCATATTTCAATTGGGTAAATATGGGCTTCAAGCTATTTTTATAGTCTCTACAAATATGGTCAAAATGGGTAAAATATGGGTATCCATATTGACCCATAATAGATCAATAGAGGCAGGAACCTTTTTTTTTTTTAGAGAAACATACAAAATTTTGGGGGTGGATGGGTGGAGGTGGATGTGGGGTAGGGGTGGTGGCGGGGTGGGTTAGGGGGTGGTGGTGGTAAGTTTTCTTGTTTTTTTTGGAAAACAAAAAAAATTAAGAGTAGGTTGGTGGAAGGTGGGGGAGGGGTGGTGGTGTGGGTGCTCGAGGGGAATTAATTTTTTTTTTTGGAAAACAAAAAAAATTAGGGGTATGTGTCACTCCCCGAGCCTACACCTCGGACGTGGCTGGCACTCGAGAACCATTTTTGGCCCCAAGCGAACCCTTGGCCTGACTTACTTACTCAGCCGAACACTCTAAGCATTATTACAATGATCAAATGCACTTACTCAATGGTTTAATAAAATAACTTAGAATGTTTAAAATTCAACATTCAACTTGGCCAAAATGGCAACTCAAGTCTTGACATATGAAATGATAATGTAAAGACAACTGAACTACTAACTGTCTATGAAGCCTCTAAAACAAAGAGGGATGTCGGGACAAGACCCCCCATCATCATAACAATGAAATACTGAAAGCAAATGATAAAAAGAGTCCTCAGGAATGCAAGGAGGCTCACCAACGAGACGCTGGATGTTGATCCTGGTTACCTGCGTCTGCATCATAAGACGATGCAGACTAATTGGCATTAGTACGACATTGAATGTACAAGTATACGAGTTAAAATGTTAAACAGATTTAAGCTTGAAAAGAATCTGGAAGGAACACTTACCTTGGCTTTACTCAACTCCTGAACAACTTAACTCAATATAAAGCAATAAAACACATGCAATATATATAAATCTTGTAAAATAGTGGAAAACATCTTAGTTCGTTAAAGAAAATGCAATAACAAACTCAACTTTACTCATGTAATAAAGTAATATAGTTTCTGTGGGAGATTCTCTAACCGACAACCACCACTATGAGCCTAAGTGGTGATACATCGTCTTGCCCACGCTGCCAGAACTGTCCTATACTTTGCCTCCATATAGAATGCCTTAACTAAATGGATCCACTAGTCTATGCTAAAAGCATCTTAAGGAGTCATCTAAAAAGTATGATCTTTTACTACCCATGATGATTACATGGTTTATGGAGACTTGAGTTAATATGAACTCGCATCCCATATCGGTGCTCAATACTACTCCCAAAATATACTTAGCTCATATGTTTTTAAAACAAACTTCCTTCTTTGGTTTGAGATAATTACTCAAAACTTAGCTTAATAGCTCTCTTGGAAATCGATGTTTCCCTTTCTTGTTCAAATGTGAAAACATTTTAAACTCTTGGGAATATTTAGTTCCCTTATAACTTTTGGAGAAATGAACTCAACTCTTTACTCTTCGCTTAACTCAAAACTTAAGTCTTAAAACAAAGTTAAAACGTTTGTGAAAGACTTTTGAAAACTTCTCTTGACTTGCTTCTTAACTTCTAAACTTGACTCTTAACTTTCCTCGAATTGAATTATGGATTCAAGGATGGTGATTTGTGATAGGGAAGATCCCGTGATGTTTAGGAGTGTTTTTAGATAGCTAAACATTAGAAAAGATAAAAAAATCACAATCTAAAAGCAGGTTCGCGACGCGGAGATGTAATAAAATTTTTGGTTGCGAAAATACTTTTTGAGGCAGAACGGTCCATGACCACTCCGCGACGCGAAAGGATTTTTCCCAAATCTGGGGAGCAGGTCCGCGACGCGGAGCCAGTGCCCAGATTTGCCCGACTAATTTTCTTCTTCGTTTTCCAACCCCAATTCGCCCAAATTCGGTTCTTTTCCCCAAATTCTTTTTAGATACAGCTACCCATCAAATGCACCTAAGAACTTAACTCCAAACAACTCAATAATTTGACGTAATGACCTCATAAACTTCTCAATCTCAACTCAATTCAAGAACGACATCAAATTCAAGAATAAATATCAAGAACATCAACTTTCAAACTCTTTTAGGACGAATTCACGCTGAAATAATCATGTTTGGCACGTGGGTGAACGAACCCAACTTTAAGAAAGCCTCACATACCTCGTAGGGATCTCCCCTTGACGAAATCCACAATCTTAGCTTCAAGAACTTTCCGTTTTCCTTGTTTCTCCTTCTGTTTTCTCCTCTTCTTTTGTCTTCTCTAAAACCCTAACTCTTTTACCAAAAGCGTTAACTGATTAAGATCAGTTTAGACCCCAATTAATTACACAAAAATGTAATAAAATAATTAGGTACGGAAAAGACCATAATGCCCTTCTAAAATCCGGATTGGACATTTTCTTTATTTGAATAACCCAACTTCCAATGGGCATATCTCACTCATATGAACTCAGAATCGCGCAAACTCGACGGCGTTGGAAATATTATTCCACGATCTTTCCTACGATATCTAGAACCACACTTAACTCATCCTGAGCCAGGATTTATGGTCGGTTGAAGTTGACCAAAAATTCAACGTAACATACTTAACAAATTTCCAATTTTTTTATATTCTTTCCAAAAATGGCTATTTCCAATTCTTTACCTTCTTCCTAGTTATTTCGATTTGTGAGATGTTACAATATCTTCCCCTTGGGAACATTCGTCTTTGAATGAGATTACTCTTAGTAGGCTAAGGATGTATCATCTATCATTCAGCTCAAACACCCAACAAGCAATGCGACTTACAACATGCAATCTCATATATTAAAGAGTACTAAGAAGAGAACTAGTACCTTGAACTGGAATTTCTCCAGTTTCAAAGTGATGTGGATATCTCTTCTTTATATCTTCCTCAGCTTCCCAAGTAGCTTCCTCAAAAATTTGGTTCCTCCAAAAGACTTTGACTGACGCTACCTCTTTTGTTCTCAACTTGCGAACTTGACGATCTAGAATCTGAACAAGAATCTCCTCATAAGACAAGCTATCCTTGATCCCAATATCTTCAGTTGGTATAATCAATGAATGATTGCCCATGCACTTCTTCAACATAGAGATGTGAAATCCGGATGGACCGCGGCTTACTCCTGTGGTAGCTCTAAATCATAAGCTACATACCAACCCTTTTCGATATTCTGGAAGGGCCAATATAACGGGAACTAAGCTTCTCATTCTTACCAAATCTCATAACACCCTTCATGGGTGAAACTTTCAAGTAAACCCAATCATCTACTTCAAACTCTAACTCCCTTATCCTAATATCAGTGTAGGATTTCTGACGACTCTGCGCCGTTTTCAACCTCTCTTGAATAACCTTCACCTTCTCCATAGCTTGATGAACTAAATCTGGTCTTATCAACCCCGCTTCACCAACTTCAAATCATCCAATAGGAGATCTGCATCTTCTCCTATAAAGAGCCATTTGGATGCTAGAGTGGTAACTATTATTGTAAGAAAACTCGATGAAAGGGAGGTGATCATCCCAATTACCTTTGAAATTGATCACTGACGAGTCCAAAAATTGGACTCATTTAGGGCTTTATTTTAATGGAAATAGTGTCCTTGAATGCTTGTTTTACCTCAATACCTGATTAAAATGTTGAAGTTTCAGGTATTTGAAGTTTTAGTGGAAGCATGGACACTTAGGCGCAAAACGGAGCAAATAGGGGTGAAAAGAACAAGAAATGGAATCTTGTGGATCACCGATTTTAACTTGGCGAGTCGCTGAAACGACATGAGTCGCCCTTCGTTCCAATACGTGAAGCCTTGAAGGCAGTGGATCAAAAGGCTAGGAAAGGAGCAGTCGGCGGGTCACCGATCTGTTCTGCAAAACAGTACTGTACTGCCCAATGATCTATAATGCGAGGATGCTAAAGGCAAGACATTGAAGGAAATGAGCTAACCAAAAGGCGGATCGCCGAGTTCATTGGCGATCTCGACTAATGTCGCCGAGCAATCCTCCGCAGCACAATCTGTGAAAACTATAAATACTATTTAAAATTAGATTTTGGGAAGTGTGGGACAGGAGTGGAACATATTATTATTATTTTTCACTTTAGAACATATTCTAGCTAATATTTTTCTCTCAAGTTTGGAGAGGGTTTTGTGGAGACTTGAAGAAATGAGTTCTTCTTCCTTAAGTTGGAAGTGGGTCTTTTCTATTCACTTTCCTTTGCTTAATTCAAGGTTTAATTTCTTATACCTAGTTGATTTTATTATCATGTTAGGTATAATTTCTTATTTCTTGATGTGTGGCTAAAAACCCCTATTCTTGGGGTGTGATTTAGCAAATATGGGTTGATATTCTTGTTGGGTCTTGCTTGCTGATAGGTTAGATGTATTTTGACGGTGATTTCACCTAGTGGTTATGGTTTAATCTAAAGGGTTTGTAGTTGCAAATACAAAGCCACCCATGTGTTTTTGACTTGCCCAAGAGGGAGGTCGTGAAACCAAAGCCACTAGACTGATGGCATAAGGAGTGGGTCGACATGCGGTTCAGCCCGAGAGGGTAAGCCCTAGTCCCATATCCTAACACTCAGCTCGAGAGAGTGAGTGGGGTAACGCGTAGGCTGGTCTTCATGCGGCAAATATGTGTCTGAAAGGAACACATTTGAAATGGGGTAAGTTGCCCGAGAGGGAACTTATTTCCATTTAAAGCTTAGCCTAGTCACTATTATTGTGCAAATCTCCAATAGAAAACATGTATCCAACAATTTATCTCTACTTGTATTGCGGTCACATCCCAAGAACCTTTCCCCATACTTGATTTCTTATTTATTTTGCTGTTTTAATATTTGTTACAAAACCCTTTTTTGATATTTGACACTTTTGTGTCACCTTCTTTTACATTTACAACGTCGTTTATCGCAAATGTCTTTAACTACGACTTACTTGAATGAAATTCTAATTGGTTATTAATTCTCAAAACCGCTCCCTTGGGACACGACCCCAACCTTCGGTTGGGTTATTATATTATTGACGATCATGGAAACTCTTATCGTAGGATAGTGTCATTGGTCACGATAAACATCAATGACGCATGCCCTCAACATATCCTCTAAGGTCTGAATAGTGCGCTCTGCTTGCCCATCAGTCTGAGGATGAAATGCGGTACTTAAGTTCACCTTTGAACCCAAGCCTTTTTGGAATGATTTCCAAAACTGTGCAGTAAATTGCACACCTCTGTCTGAAATAATCAAAACTGGCACCCCATGAAGTCTTACCACCTCCTGAATATACAAGTTAGCATAATCCTCTGCTGAATGGGTAGTCTTTACTGGCAAAAAATGGGTTGATTTTGTTATTCTATCAACAATCACCCAAATAGAATCATGTTGCCTGTGAGACCTTGGTAAACTTGTGATGAAGTCCATATTGATCATCTCCCACTTCCATTCCGGAAGTTCTATATTCTGAACCAAACCACTAGGCCTTTGGTGCTCTACTTTAACTTGGCAATTTGGGCACTTAATAACAAATTTTGCAATGCCCTTCTTCATACTACTCAACCAATAAACTTCTCTCAAGTCATGATACATCTTTGTGGAACCCGGATGAATGGAATAGCTGGAGCTTCCTCCATGATCCTCTCTTGGAGTTCATCCACCCTTGGTGCACATAGTCTGCCTTGATACCTCGACCCACCATCTCCATCTTGTTCAAAAGCTAATACTTTTTGCTTATGAACATTTGCCTTCAATTCAAGAAAAATAGGATCTTGGTCTTGCTTTTCTTTCACTTCTGACACTAACGAAGATTTAGCCCCATTCATCACCACTACTCCTCCTTCTGTGGAATCCATCAGTCGGACAACTAAGCGTGCAAATCTATGCACATCTTTCGCTAACTCACTCTTTTCTTTCTCAACATGGGCGATACTACCCATAGACAACCTGCTTAAAGCATCAGCAACAACATTAGCCTTACCTGGGTGATAAATAATACTCATGTCATAATCCTCGAGTAATTCTAACCACCTCCTTTGTCTGAGATTAAGCTCTTTCTGAGTAAACACATACTGAAGGATCTTGTGATCGGTGAACACATCCACATGAACCTCATAAAGATAATGTCGCCATATTTTCAACGTAAATACTATAACAACCAATTCTAAATCATGGGTTGGGTAGTTCTTCTCATGAACTTTCATCTGTCTAGAGGCATAAGCTATAACCTTGTCATTCTACATTAATACATAACCCAAACTAACTCTAGATGCATTACAATATACCACAAAACCTTGAGTACCTTCTGGTAAGGTCAAAACTGGGGCAGTAGTCAACCTCTTTTTCAATTCCTGAAAGCTTTTCTCACAAGCTTCAGATCATTGAAAATTCACGGTTTTCTGAGTCAACTTGGTCAAAAGAGACAAAATAGACAAGAACCCCTCTACGAGCCTTCTATAATAGCTAGCCAAACCCAAGAAACTCCTAATATCAGTTAGAGATGTGGGTTTAGGCCAATTCTGCACTGCCTCTATATTTTGGGTATCAATTTTGATTCCATCACCGGAAACTATGTGGCCCAAGAACGCCACAAACTCAAGCCAAAGCTCACATTTAGAGAATTTAGCATGTAACTCCTTATCTTTCAAAGACTAAAGAACTATTCTGAGATGGCTAGCATGATCTTCTTCATTCCTCGAATAGATTAGTATGTCATCAATGAAGAAGATAACAAACATTTCTAAATAAGGCTTGAAAACTGTATTCATAAGGTCCATGAACGATGTAGGTGCATTAGTCAAACCGAACGACATGACCAGAAACTCACAATGACCGTAATAGGTCCTGAATGATGTCTTTGGAATATCACATTCCCTTACTTTCAACCGATGGTAGCCAGATCTAAGGTTTATTTTTGAAAAACAAGAAGCACCCTGAAGCTGATCGAATAGATCATCAATTCTCGGAAGAGGATACTTATTTTTGATGGTAACCTTATTCAATTGGTGGTAATCTATACACATCCTAAGGGAACCATCTTTCTTTCTCACAAATAAAACCAGAGTGCCCCAATGTGAGACACTTGGTCGAATGAAACCCTTATCAAGGAGATCTTTCAACTGTTCTTTAAGCTCTTTCAACTCTGGTGGTGCCATTCTATATGGAGAAATAGAGCTAGGACGAGTATCTGGAAGAATGTCTATACCAAAGTCTATTTCTCTCTCGGGAGGGACTCCGGGTAGATCATCTGGAAAGACTTTTGGATACTCTTTTACTATAGGAATTGACTGAATGGGAGGTATCTCAACACTAGCTTCATTAACTCGGACTAAGTGATAGACACCCCTTGGAAACTAACTTTCTTGCCTTAAGGTACGAAATTAAATGACCCTCAGGCATTACTGAACTACTTTTCCACTCTAAGACTGGCTCATTTGGAATTTGGAACTTAACAACTCGAGTTCTATAATCAATGGAGGCATAACATGCATGAAGCCAGTCCATACCTAGAATGACGTAGAAATCCACCATGTCTAACTCAATTAAATTAGCCATGGTGTCTTTGTGATTGATGGAAATGACACAATTACGATATACTCTCTCAGCTAGAATAGACTCCCTAATAGGTGTAGAAACACAAAAGGGTTCACAGAGTTTCTCAGGAAGAACATCAAACTTATTTGCAACATAAGGGGTTACAAAATATAAACTTGCTCCTGGGTCTAGCAAAGCATAAACATCAAGAGTAAAGACTTTAATCATACTAGTGACAACATTTGGAGAGTTCTCTTGCTCTAGGCGACTAGTGATCGCATAAAGACGGTTTGTTCCTCTGCCATACCGGATATGGCTCCTTTAGGTGCAACCTTGTCTGGTGGAGCAACTGATGAAGATTGGGCTCTATTACCCTGATTTCCACTACCTTGCTGGTTCTTAAGACACTCTTTCATGAAGTGACCCTCTTACCCACACTTGAAACAACCTGACTGGCCATCACGACACTTACCTGGGTGGGTTCTACCACACTTAGAATATGCAGGATCCCAGTTACCTCCTTGTGCTACACTTTCCTGAGACTGTGCAGGTCTAGCTCTGAAGTGCTGGGAATTCTGGCTATTATACTCACCTTTGTTTCTGGGTGCAGGTGCACTAGCAGATGATGAAGCATGCCCCTTTTGGTTTTGCATAAAGGACGTACGGTTCACATTGCTTTTCTGTTTCCCGGACTCATTCTATGTCTTAACGTTCTTGTTTCTAAACTCCTCCCTATCCCTCAACTTCTCTTCCTCAACATGCTGCACATATAACATTAACCTCGATATATCCATGTCCCCAATTAGCATCGCTGCCCTCCCCTCTTTGCTTGATAGATGAGACAACCCAACAACAAACAGACTGATTCTACTCCTCATATACGCAACCATCTTCGGAGCACAACGGGATAGTTGGGTGAACTTCTACCCATACTCATGAACATTCAAGGAATCCTGCTTAAGGGTAAGAAATTCTCGTACCTTAGCCTCTTTCAGTACTCGGGGGAAGAAGCGCCCCAAGAAGGCCTCCTTAAAACATACCCAACTCGCATGTGGTGCATCCTCAGCTCTACCCTCTTTCCACTGGTCAAACTAAGTCCTAGAAACATTCTTCAGTTGATATGCATCTAGTTCAACTCACTTAGTATCGAAAACATGCATAACCTCAAATACCTTATTCAATTCCTCAACAAAACTCTATGGGTCCTCAGTAGTGCTTGAACCCGTGAAACTTGGAGGATTCATCCTCAAGAACTCACGAATCCTCGAAGTATCAGTCACTTCTTGTCTAGCTCCTCTCTGTTGCCTACCCTGATTAGTCACAACTTGATTTAACATCCTAATTGCTTCCTTGAATTCAGCATTAGTGACTTCCCCTTGAGGTTGCATTTCAGGTACATTGGGTACCCCTTGCTTCTCAACATTTCGCCTAGCAGGACGACCTATGACAGCTCTTCGTGGATGCATGATTATCTGAAAACACGCGCAAGCACGAATTAGAAGGAAACTTTTTAGAGATCAAACTCTAACACATGAAATGAGTGTGAAAGAAGTGAGATGATTTTCCTAAGTGTCGCAACCTCCTAATTATAGATGTGGCACGCTTGACACCGATAACCAGTACTCTACATATACGACTTCATAGACTCCCTAGGACTCTTGAACTTTGTGCTCTGATACTAAGTTTGTCACCCCCCGAGCCTACACCCCAAACGTGGCTGGCACTCGAGAACCATTGCTGGCCCCAAGCGAACCCTTGTCCTGACTTACTTACTCAGCGGAAGACTCTAAGCATTATTACAATGATCAAATGCACTTACTCAATGGTTTAATAAAATAACTTAGAATGTTTAAAAGTCAACATTCAACTTGGCCAAAATGGCAACTCAAGTCTAAACATGTGAAATGATAATGTAAAGACAACTAAACTACTAACTATCCATGAAGCCTCTAAATCAAAGAGGGATGTCGGGACAAGACCTCCGATTATCCTAACAATGAAATACTGAAAGCAAATGATAAAAAAAAAGTCCTCTGAAATGCAAGAAGGCTCACCAACTGACTCTGAGAGCTTAACTGGATCAACGTGGCGCTGGATGATGATCCTGGTTATCGGCGTCTGCATCATAAGATGATGCAGGCCAATTGGCATCAGTACATTAAAAGTACGAGAATGCGAGTTGGAATGTTAAACACATTTAAGCTTGAAAAGAATCTGGAAGGAACACTTACCTTGGCTCTACTCAACTCTTGAACAACTTAACTCAATATAAAGTAATAAAACACATGCAATATATATAAAGCTTGTAAAACAGTGGAAAACAGCTTAGTTTGTTAAAGAAAATGCAATAACAAACTCAACTTTACTCATGTAATAAAGTAATATAGTTTCTGTGGAAAATTCTCTAACCGACAACCACCACTATGAGCCTAAGTGGTGATACAACGTCTTTCCCATGCTGCCAGAACTATCCTATACATTATCGTCATATAGAACTCCTTAACTAAGTGGATCCACTAGTCTATGCTAAAAGCATCTTAAGGAGTCATCTAAAAAGTATGATCCTTTACTACCCATGATGGCAAAATGGTGTATGGAGACTTGAGTTAATATGAACTCACATCCCATATCGGTGCTCAATACTACTCCCAAAATATACTTAGCTCATATGTTTTTAAAACAAACTTCCTTCTTTGGTTTGAGATAATTACTCAAAACTTAGCTCAAAAGCTCTCTTGGAAATCGGTGTTTCCCTTTCTTATTCAAATGTGAAAACATTTTAAACTCTTAGGAATACATAGTTCCCTTATAACTTTTGGAGAAATGAACTCAACTCTTTACTCTTTGCTTAACTCAAAACTTAAGTCTTAAAACAAAGTTAAAACGTTTGTGAAAGACTTTTGAAAACTCTGAAAACTTCTCTTAACTTACTTCTTAACTTCTAAACTTGACTCTTAACTTTCCTCGAATTGAATTATGGATTCAAGGATGGTGATTTGTGATAGGGAAGATCTCATGATGTTTAGGAGTGTTTTTAGATAGCTAAACTTGAGAAAAAACAAAAAAATCACCGTCTGAAAGCAGGTCCGCGACGCGGAGATGTATTAAAATTTTTGGTCGCAAAAATACGTTTTGAGGCAAAACGGTCCGTGACCTCTCCGCTCCGCGAAAGGATTTTTCCCAAATCTTGGGAGCAGGTCCGCGACGCGAAGCCAGTGCCTAGATTTGCCCGACTAATTTTCTTCTTCGTTTTCCAACCCCAATTCGCCCAAATTTGGTTCTTTTTCCCAAATTCTTTTTAGATACAACTACCCAGCAAATACATCTAAGAACTTAACTCCAAATAACTTAATAACTTTACGTAATGACCTCAGAAACTTCTCAATCTCAACCCAATTCAAGAACGACATCAAATTCAAGAATAAATATCAAGAACATCAACTTTCAAACTCTTTTAGGACGAATTCACGCTGAAATAAACATGTTTGGCACGTGGGTAAATGAACCCAACATTATGAAAGCCTCACATACCTCGTAGGGATCTCCCCTTGACAAAATCCACGATCTTAGCTTCAAGAACTTGACGATTTCCTTGTTTCTCCTTCTCTTTTCTTCTTTTCTTTTCTCTTCTCTAAAACCCTAATCTTTTACCAAAAGGGTAAACTGACTAAGATCAGTTTAGACCCCAATTAATTACCTAAAAACGTAACAAAATAATTAGGTACGGAAAAGACCATAATGCCCTTCTAAAATTCGGATTAGACATTTCCTTAGTTGAACAGCCCTTCTAAAAGGGAGATGAAGGCGGGGTGAGGTGGAGAAGGGAGGGTATGTGTCACGACATGAGCCTACACCCTGGACGTGGCCGGCACTCGAGAACCATTGTTGGTCCCCAAGCGAACTCTCGTCCTGGCTGACTACAAGCGGAATATTGATTCAAGCATACAAAAGCTTAAAAATTGAACAAAATTCATGAAACTGAAATACAAAGCTTTAACTCAAATGAAAAACTAAATAAAAATAAATTATTCAACTCGCCATAAAATAGGCAACTTAAGTCTTTAAAACATTTAATAAAATAAATGATACAGACTTCTCAACTATACTGACTATCTATGAAGCATCTAACTGATAATGATGGGAGTCGGGACAAGACCCACGAAATCCTGACTGAACTGAAAATTAAATGAAATCCTTCGGAAGCAAGGAGGCTCACCATAGCTAACTCGAACTCTCGAATGTATCAGCGAAGCTCCTGAATACCCGTGTCTGCATCATGAGAAGATGCAGGCCAAATGGCTCAGTACGTGGAATGTACGAGCATGTAGGAGGAATTCCAAAGCATAACATAAGCTTGAAACTTGATAAGAAGGAAACATACTTACCTCTTTTCAATCTTACTCAACTTAAGGAATACTCCAAACTACTCAAACTTACTCAACTCAGAAGTACTCAAGGATAAGATACTCAACTCAGAGATTAGATACTCAACTCAAGGATATGATATTCGACTCTGGGAACTCAACTCTGGATACTCAACTTTGGATACTCAACTCTGGATACTCAGCTCAATATAAAGCAACAATACACATGCAATATATGGAAAGCTTATAAAATAGTAAAACAACTCAGTTCGTTAAAGAAAATGCAATAACAAACTCAACTTTTCTCATATAAGAAAATAATATAATTTCTGTGCGAGTTTCTCTAACCGACAACCATCATTTAAGAGCTATAGTGATGACACAACACTTTAGCTCACGCTGCCAATGACCATCCTATACCTTGCATTCAGCATAAGACTTGAACTACTAAGTGGATCCACTAGTCTATTGTGAAAAATGTTCATCTAAAAAGTATGATCCTTTTCTACCCATGGTGGCTACATGGTTTTATGGAGAGGTGAGTTGTCTGAACTTATGCTCGCCCTCAATTCGGTGCTCAATACTACTCCCAAAATATAAAACTAGCTCTTTATGTTTAAAACATACTTCTTTCTGTTATTTGAGATAATTGTTCAAAACTTAGCTCAAAGTCTATCTTGGAAATCTCAATTTCCCCTCTTGCTTCATTTAGAAAGCGATACTCTTTTCTGAAAACTAGCCCGAAGGCTCTTTGGAAATCTAAGTTTCCGTTCTTATTTAAATGTGAAAACATTTTAAATCTCTTTGGGAATACATAGTCCCCATATACTTTTTGAAGAAAAGAACTTCAACTTTACTCTTTATTGAACTCAAAACTTAAGTCTTAAAACAAAGCTAAAACGTTTGTTAAAAACTCCGTAAAATATGGTTCATGCCGAATTATGGACATGAACTACTCAATGCAAGGTTTTCAGTAACCATAGATATAACTCAAATACTTGGAACTCAAGAACTTCAATGATACTACTCATTTCAAGAATGCTCAACTCAGAGTTCATGCAGAATTATGAGCATGAACTACTCAACTCAATGACTCAAAAATACTTCTCATCTCAAGACTGTTCGACTTATAATGTTCATGCGGAATTATGAGCATGAAATATTCAACTCAAGGACTCAAAGATACTTCTCAAAAGGGATTAGGAACTCAACACTTAAGGCTTAGAACTTGAAGAAACCACTTCTCTGAAAGATGCTCAACTTACGAAGTTCATGCGAAATTATGGGCACGAAACAACTCGACTCGATGGTCTACATAACTATACGAAACTCATGTATATGAATCTTCTTATTCTCTGACTTACTTCCTCAAAACTTAGTTCAGATCGATAGTTGATCTCAAAGGATTCACAATTGAACTCAAAGGCTTTCTTGAACTCTACTCTTAACTCTCTCTTGAATGTGAATTATGAATTCAAGAGTTATGGTTCATGATATGAAGGATCTTGTATTGATAAAGTGGACTCATGAATACATTCTTCTCACTCATACTCACTTGCTCGAGTCTTGAAACAAGTTATTAGAAATTGTAGAAGACTCCTAAAAAAGACTTAAAGGACTTTCTTTGAATGTTCGAAAAAATTCTCAAAACTTAACTCTTAACTCTTAACTCTACCTTGAATTTGAATTATGGATTCAAGGTTGTGATTTGTGATAGGAAAGATCTCATGATGTTTAGGATTGATTTTAGATAGTTAAACATGAGAAACATTGTCTAGGGAACAAGTCCGCGACACGGAGTTGCATTAAAATCTTTGGTCGCAAAATAAAATTTTGAGACAGAGGAGTCCGTGTCCTAATCGTGACGCGGAGCAAATTTTTGGTCACTGGGGGAGCAAGTCCGCGACGCGGACTTGCGTGCCAAAATCTGCTCGACTTTTCCTTCTTCGTTTTCTAACCCCAATTCGCCTAAATTCAATTATCTTTCTCAATCCCTCTTTAGATTTAGATACCCAGCACATGAAACACAAATACCTACTCATAAACAACTCTAAAATCGACATGATTTCATCAAGAACTCAATAATCTCATCAAAACTCAAGAACTAAAGCCTATTTCAAGAACATAATTCAAGAACATCATACTTTCAACTTTCTAGAACGAACATAACGCTGAAATTAACATGATTGGCGTGTGGGTGAACAAACCCAACACTATGGAAGCTTACATACCTGAAAGAACCATCTTCTTGAAGAAATTGAAGGAAAATCTTGAAAGCTAAACCCTAGCCTTAGCGTTTCTTGAATCCCTTGAGCGTAGAATCTTTGGAGTGAATGAGAGGGTTTAGATTTAAGAAAACTGATTTTCTACACGTTTAGGGCAATTTAGATGACCTCCTAAGGGTTTTTAGGACTAAAATACTCCTAAAGAAATAATTAAAATGAGCTGGGAGTCGGAAAGATCTTTCACCAGGCAGTGAGGTCCGTGTTGGCTCCGCGTCGCGTAGCTATCGCGGAGCTGCTGCCAGGTTTGCGTGACGTTAGTAAATCCGTCATAACTTTTTACTCAAAGCTTCAAATTGAGTAAACTCGGTGGCGTTGGAAATAGGACTCGAAGGGCTTTATTTTAATATCTTGTAGATCACCTAAATCATCCTATACTAGGAGTTATGGTCATTTGAAGTTGACCCAAAACTTAAGAAAACTTAAGAATGACTTGAATGCTTTTCTCTTGGGTTCTTCTTGGAACTTAAGGTGCTACATCTAGTGACCTTAACACTCAAGAAATTTTAAATTCATTGAAAAATCTCACTCACTACGAAGAACGGTTCGAGTCTTAGTTCGAAAAAATTTCTGGGGTGTTACAGTATGGGAGTGGAGGGAGATGAAAGCGTGGCGGGGGTTAGAAAACATAAAATAAAATTAGGGGGTGGGTGAATTGGAGGTAGGGGTGGAGTGAGTAAAATAAAAAATTACTTTAAAAACTAAAACTATATAAATT
The DNA here is from genome assembly GCA_029582585.1 of Solanum bukasovii. NCBI lineage: Eukaryota > Viridiplantae > Streptophyta > Magnoliopsida > Solanales > Solanaceae > Solanum > Solanum bukasovii. The sequence goes on from JAJOOI010007409.1 coordinate 18,289, forward strand.
CATTTTTCAATTCTTCAATCAATGTGGATGAAAAATGTGTAAACTCATATCCAATCCGTCCATTAATTACCCAAACCATATTTACCCACATAGATCATGGGCAGATTGGATAATTACCCATTTTTGTTCAAACCATTTTAAATCCATCCAAATCCAACCATTTGCCACCCCTATGTGGTATGTTCCCATTTTCTCGCTGATCATGCAAAAGGTACATCGCTATAGTTAGTGTGATTTACATAAAGGTAGGCACAAAAATGTCCTGATCAATGAAGTGAGTTGAGAGTCATGAGCTATCAAGTTCAAATCCTAGCCGAGGCAAAAATACTATGATTTCCTCCAATCCGTTGAAAGCTTTGGTAGACAAAGATACTCAATTCTTGTGATGTTGGCGAATAACGAGTACCCTATGGTATCAATCGAGATGCGCGCAAACTTGACCTGAATTACACAATCATTAAGAAGGACTAGGTACATGTAAAATTTGGAATTTTGATCCAGCCAAACTATTTGTGCAACAAAATGTAATCTCATCCAATCTAATGAATATCATTAGTTAATTAATAACTAGTAAAACCGACACAATTTTAGTCAATCACTCTTTAATTAGTGTTTCTCTAATTAGGATGAAGATACTTACCAAATAAATACTCGTAAAAACATACTTTCGGATCTCATACTTAAGTTGCTCAGACTCAGGTATGTATGCTTGTTGCGGTTGCGGATCTAGAGGTCAGACCTCACATGATTTTTAAATTTTAAGATTCAGTAGTGCGGATCCAGATACAGATACAGGTGCAGGGATTCTGCTAAAAATAATTCAAATATCTAAAAATAGAGTTATATGTCTAATTTTAGATAATCAGTGATATGCACATAATAGGCTGTTAGCCCCTCAAAGACAGATGAGAGGACGAAAACGAAGAGATATCCTTAAAGATTTAACTGTTGCATACTGCAAGTGGGAAAACACAAAATTGTAGACTTACATCAATTGAAATTAGAGAAAGATGACCATCATGGTAACATTTTTCAAGTTTTGACATAAATCTCTCTCTCTTTAATATATTTTTAGGTGTAACATACAATATTTTAAGCTCATCCCCGCCCTTCTCCAAAGCCTTGTATATTAACTTCTCATTCTCCTTGGTAGTTGTTGAGGTTAACATGAAAGCTGGGATGACTAAAGCTGCCAACCCCATGACTTGAGGCAATAACATTTGTGAGCAGTTGCTGCATACAAGAGGAAGATGGACTGGGCGCTTGGATACCTGATCTTGAATAAGAGAAAGCAAATGACTGACAACAAGAGCCACGCCATCTCGCAGAACTACTGGAAGTTGGTAGCAAAGACTCTTTCCCCCACCAGCAGCCATAATTACTAGAACATCCCTTCCACTCATTATTGTGTTTATTATCTACAAATACATTACTGAAGTCAGCAAATCTCTAAAAATCAACACAAAATCATTTTAAGATTAGTTGTAACAAGGTTCTGAAAATCTTTGTTAATAAAAATAGCAGATGTGTGAGGATTAACTGTCTAGAATAACATGTTATCATAGTGATATAAATCACATTGACTAAATTCTTGTAGAATAAGACTTCCAAAACCTAGTAATCCATGTTGGACACCGTGCGCATAGAGACAAGCTGGAGAAATGGGTCACACATGCAATAGTGTCAGTGTTTTGTTCTTTGAAAACATCACACAACCTTGACAAGTTGGTGATTTACAAAAAGTGAACACATTTGATGTGACAACAAAAAAAATGGATGATTAAATTAAACGTTCCTCATTGCTCTTGATCTTCTAATGCAAATGAACCTTTCATGTTCGAATCTACATACATTAAAGTCTCCTCCAACTACCCAGTGATCAGTCCATAACCCTCTAATATCAGCTAATTCAACCTAAACAGATGTTCTTTCTGAATTTGAATGTGGCCAATATACACCAGTAAAGCGCCTTTTGAGATCTCCATGTTTCCCTTGAAACATTGCAGTGATGGAGTGTGTACCTTGTAGAAAAATCTATGCGATTCCATTGCCTCTTATCCCAGAATATTGTGATACCCCCGCTCCATCCATATGATTTTATTCCACCAAATTGACCCATCTAGATGTAACAGCTCGGTTTTTGAAAGAACTAGAATTAGAAAAAACTAAATTGGAAATAGTAAAATCTGAAATTTTGCAAGTTATGCATAAGTTATGAGTTTTCGATCAACTTTAAACTACCATAACTTTCAGTACAGGATGAGTTAAGTGGCCCATAAGATATCAAATGAAAGGTCTTGGAATTCTCTTTCCAACGTCATCGAGTTTGCTAATTTTTGAGCTCGTATCAGGGAGATAGGACTGTTTGAAGTTGGACTGTCCATTTAAGTAAAGTTAACCGGATTTAAGAGGGGTATTTTGGTCTTTTCCTTACCCAATTTACTTAATTCATTTTTAGTAATTAATTAGGGGTCTAAACTGATTTGGTTCAGTTTACACAATCCTAAATTTTGCTAGGGTTTTAGAGAAAAGAGGAGAAAGGTTAAGGCGATGATCAAGTTCTTGCAAAATTGAAGGTTTTCTTGGGATTTTCGCCAAGGATTAAATCCCTAAGAGGTATGTGAGTTCACATAGCATTGGGTTCGTTCACCTATGCGCCAATCATGTTATTTTCAGCGTAAGTTCGTCCTAGAAAGTTGAAGGTTTGATGTTATTGAATTTTCTTTTGTTCTTGAATTAGGATGGGTTTGATGAATTTTTGAGATAAAAGTTAGTGACTTGAGGGTGGTTTGGAGTAGATTATCTTGTACATAAGTTGAGTATTTGAATCTAAGTGATTGGGAAAGAACCATTCGATTCTAAACGAATTAGTGTCGAAAAACGAGTAAGAAAAAGATCGGCAACATAAATAAAGTACCAGGTCCGCGTCGACGCGGACCTGTTACTCAGAAATGAAACTTTCCTCTCGGCGTTGCGGAGAGAACGCGGACTTCACTGTTTCAAAAATTATTTCGCGACTAAATATTATAATTCATCTCCGCATCGCAGACTTGTTCTCCAGACAGTGTTTCTCAATCGTTTCTCATTATTAACCATCTAAAACTCATTTAATCATCATGATATCTTTCTTATCACAAATCATAACCTTGAATTCATAATTCAAATTCAAGGTAAAGTTAAGAGTCAAGCCTTGAGAGTTCTTCGAGTCATTTTAAGAAGTCTTTTACAAATCTTTTAAACTTGTTTAAATGACTTGAGCAATTGAGTTTGAAGAAGAGTAGAGTTGCATTCATTTTCTTTAAAATGATAAATGGGAATTAGGTATTCCCAAGAGTAAATGTTTTCATATTTAAGATGAGAGGAAACACTGATTTCTAAAGAGTTTTCATGATTAGTTCTGAGTATCATCTCTTTTAAGAGATAGATTTTTTGAGTAACAATCTCTATAAGTTTTGGTACCAATATTGTACAATCTTATCCATCCAAAGAGATACATATTTATAGTATAGAAAACTGAACTAACTAGCAATCAGATCCCTTGATTCTGGCAGATTTGAGAATCAAGGGATGATTTTATTGATCTAATATCCTAACCTATTTTATAGCATATCAGATATGATTTTATAAGATCAATTTAAATCCTACAAAATCATATCTGATCACACTTAGATATTTACAAATCAATACTCCCCCTCAAGTTGGCATGTAAATATTTGTCATGCCTAACTTGCTTACAAGAATTTCAAACTTTAGTTTAAACAAGCCTTTTGTGAAAATATCTGCAATTTGATGATTTGTTGTGACGAAAGGCATGCACGCGTTTCCTTCTTCAATCTTCTCTTTTATGAAGTGTCTGTCCACTTCAACATGCTTTGTTCTGTCATGTTGAACTGGATTGTGAGCAATACTTCTGGCGACTTTGTTGTCACAGTACAACTTCATTAGTAACACAAACAACCTTTTTTAGTTCTTCCATCATCTTCTTGAGCCAAATAGATCGGTATTCAGCTTCAACACTGCTACGGGCTACAACATTCTACTTTTTACTCCTCCAAGTCACGAGATTTCCCCAGATAAAAGTACAATATCCCGATGTAGACCTCCTATCAATAGTAGAACCTGCCCAATCTGCATCTGTAAAGCTTTCAATGCCTCTATCTTGACCTTTTCTGAAAAACAATCATTTCCCTGGTGAACTTTTCAGATACCTTAGAATCTTGTAGACCGCTTCGTGGTGCTCTTCCTTCGGATAGTGCATAAATTGACTCACTAAGCTTACAGTAAAAACTATATCAGGCCGAGTGTGTGATAAGTAGATCAACTTCCCCACTAGTCTCTGATATTAACTTTGGTCAACTGAATTTCCTTCTTTGTTTCCAAATTTTATATTCGGATCAATAGGTGTTTCAGCTGGACGACAACTACTCATGCATGTCTCCTTTAGAAGATCTAGTACATACTTTCTTTGTGACACCATAATGCCTTCTTTTGATCTTGCTACTTCCATGCCAAGAAAATATTTCAACTGACCTAAATCTTTGATCTCGAATTCCTAGGCCAACTGTGTCTTTAAATTCTTCATTTCGGGCAAGTCATCACCAGTAAGTATTATATCATCAACATACACTATCTTGATAGTTGTCTTTCCCTCAAGAGAGTGTCGAATGAACATAGTGTGATCTGTTTGCCCTTGAGTGTACCCTTGTTTTTTTACAAACTGAGTAAATCTCTCAAACCAAGCTGTTGAAGAATGTTTGATCCCGCAGAGAGATTTCTTTAGCTTGCACACTCTAGTTCCATACCTTTTTTCAAAACCTGGAGGAGGATTGATGTAGACTTCTTCGAGTTTTCTATTCAAGAATGCATTTTTCATATCTAGTTGTTGAAGGGGCCAATCAAGATTGGCAGTAATGGTCAAAAGAACCCTGATTGAATTCAACTTTACAAGTGGAGCGAATGTCTCAAGATAGTAAATTCCATAGGTCTCAGTGAACCCTTTTGCTACCAAACGTGTTTTATACCTCTCCAAGGACCCATCTGATTTAAATTTGATGGTAAACACCCACTTGCAGCGCACTATTTTCTTTCCACGTGGTAGTTCCACCATTTCCCAGGTTTCATTTCTCTTAAGAGCATTCATCTCCTCTAGAATTGCCTCTTTTCACTTGGGAACATTTAAAGCATTCTGCACATTTATCGGTATCTCCATTCCAGATAATTGAGAAAAAAAAGCTATATAGGAAGGAGACAAGTTTCAATATGACACAAAATTTGACATGGGATGGTTTGTGACTTTTCTTACTCCTTTAGGTTTGGCAATTGGAAGATCATTTTTTCAAAAAGTTATATATTGGTAGAAATTTGAATGAACATGCTCCCAGACACAAGTTTCGAGGAAAACACCTAACGTCCCTTTTGGACCTCAGGACACCTATTCCGGTGGACTTCCTCCATCAGAATCTTCCCTCTTCTTCTTTCCAACCATCAAAATTCTGGTACCCTGCCGGAATATTTCTAACCAACTTTTCTTTCTTTCTTTCCCCTCTAATTCCTTCATTCAGGGTTAGTTTTATTTGTTTTCTTACCTCACTACTACAGTGATCATGGGGGATAATATGAATAAGATTTACTTCAATGCTTGATTCAAATCTTTTGACATCACGAGATGGACAACGAACACAACAGTCTGGTATGAATGGGTTGAGAGAAGCCGCAGACTGATGAGAAGGACAGAAATGAGCAGCAACACTATGGAATGGATTTGCTTCATCTTGAAGGAAGCTTCGAAGGACCTAAAGAACTTAATCAGGAGATGGAAAATGTCGGACAAAGGGGTAGAGCATTTTAGTACCAGGAAAAGAAATGAACACGGAAGATACATGAGCATTGTTTCCTTAAATAAGGGGGGAGATCAATATTGATTATTCCAGAGACAACATTGAATACTGGTTGGTGTGACATTGCTCATAAAATTGAAGATTTTATTAAATACCCAAAGAAACAGGAAGTGGTAGGCCCACCCAGGTTAACTAATGTCAACTACCCTTATGCTAAGGCAGTTAAAGACAGTAAATGGTATCCAAAGAAAACGGGAGAAACAGAGGTTAGAAGAGATAATGGGGTAATAGAAATTTATGCTAAATTAGGAGCTAAAGAGACAGGGATGCTAAACAAATGTCTGGTTGGGGGTTTGGAAGATGAAAGCAAAGAGGGACCTACATTGAGTGAGATAAGGAGATGGTCCTCAACTACCTGGAAAAACACATTTGGGGTAAATATCTATTAGATGAATAATAGAAGATTTATGTTCGAATTCCCCAATAGATTCATGGCGAACCAGATCGTACAAATCAATGGTACTGGCAGAAGAATAAACTTAATCTCAAATGGTGGAGCTTTACAGAGGGGTGTACATCAATCTCTAGAAGCCCAAAAGAAACCTGGATTAGAGCTGTTGGAATACCACTACAGTTGTTGTCGCACAAAGTTTTCCAGGAAATTGGAGAAGTGTGTGGGGGATGGTTGGCTACGTTAGAAGAAACAAAGCTCAGGAACCACATGAAGTGGGCTAGAATTCTGGTCGCGAATGAAGGGAAGAGTATTCCGAAAGAAGTAGCAATTTCACAAAATGGCATCAAGTTTTACATCCCGATCTGGTCGGATTCAAAACCCCAATTCAAAATTTTGTCAGAGTTTGTCAGAGGTAGCGTCGGAGAAGATGATGGATGGCGGCATTACCCAGCAAATCCTATTACCCAGTGGACAAAGCAAGGTTTGCTCTGTAACAAAGTACCAATTTCCCATGCTTTTAGGGATTTGGTTGATAAAGAGCATGTGGGTTGTTCAGAGTTGATAGATGGAGGTAAAGAAAAGTCAAAGTCATGTTCACAACATGTGCATGGTTTTAATGAGAAAAGGCCCAAGGAACAATACACTTTGGACCTAGCAAATAAAATGTTAATTGGGCCGAACCCAGCAGCCCACTTCATTTACAACAATTTAAATGAATTTGGGTCCATCTCCTCAATAAAAGATGACTTCTATGAAGTCTTTCTTAGCACCCAACAAGAACAAACTGCTCCAGTGGATACGCAGATAGCAGAGATGAGAACAAAGGATTAAGTAATGGGGACTACAATGGAAACTAAGGGGGAAACTTCGCAGCTATCAAAGGGGTCAGAACATCTTGACAATTCAGTGAGAAACGGTAACAAAATTACATAAGGGACTACAAATTTAATAGTCCAAAATTCTATAGAAGCAATAGAAAATTAAGAGGTGGAGGATGCCGAGCCTCTTTGCACTCAAACTCAGCTAATGATACAAGACAAAGAGAAGGAGACTTCACTATGAATAAATCAAAAAATGGTGAAATTAGGGAAAATCTTGGGGGCAGGCTTTCAGGGTCACGAAGAGGAAGCTCTGGAATTACTGTTGCAGGTAGTTAGTAGGAGAAAAGTATGAAGAATGGAGACTGATGCAATATTAAGGAAGACTAAAATCAAAGGTGCCCAGGAACTCAAAAATTTGGTGGCCTTTGATGTAAAATTTGAAAGCGGCGGAAACAGGGACAAGGGGAGAGACAACCACAATTGTTCTTGATGCAATTCAAACTAATTTCATGGAATGTGAGAGGATTGAATTGTAGAGATAAAAGGAGACTTGTGAAAAGTATGGTGTTTGATTGGAAAGCAGACATTTGTTGCTTCCAAGAAACAAAGTTGGAGGGGGACATTACAGAGTTAGTAAACCAAATTTGGAGAACTAGATGGATCAAATATGAGTACCTGGAGGCCTGTGGAACAAGAGGGGGTATATTGATGATGTTGGATAACAGAATATGGAAGGAAGAACTTATCAATATTGGTTCATATACCCTAACTTGCAAGTTTGAAGCTCAACTCCAAAGCTTCTCTTGTCATATTACTGGGGTGTACGCACCAAATTGCTACATTGAAAGAAGATCAGTATGGGAAGAGATTGGTGATGTCAGAGGCCTGTTCCAAGGGCCTTGGGTTGTGTGTGGTGATTATAATGTTAGTAGATTTGTGTCAGAAAAAAGGGAGTTGTGTTAGAAGAACAATAGGGATGGGGGAATTTTTAGATTTCATTGAAGATATGGGGCAAATTGATCTTCCAATGGAAAATGCAACTTTCACCTGGTACAAAAGGGACAACCATGAAGTAGCTTCCAGAATAGATAAAATCATGTTTTCAAAAGAATGGGATGAAAGCTTCAACGACTTGAAATTAATCCCACTTCAAAGGATTATTTCAGATCATGTACCATTAGCTCTACAAGGTGGGACCTGGAACAAAAATAAAAGATATTTCAAGTTTGAAAATTGGTGGCTAGATACTGAGGGGTTCACAGATAGAGTCAAAGACTGGTGGAACAAATTAAATTTTGGGGGAGACCTGACTATGTATTGGCTTGCAAAATGAAATCCCTTAAGAATAAACCTAAGGAATGGAGAAGAGAAGTTCAAGGAAATTTAGGCTTACAGAGAAAGAAATTATTAGAAAAGTTGGCAGATTTTGATTATGTGGTTACAACCAGGCCTTTATTAGAAAAAGAATCCACAAGGAAAGGTGAGGTGCTAATGGAATATGAGAATCTAATAAAAAAGAATAAATTGCTTGGAGACAAAGATCGAGAACCCTATGGTTGAAAGAGGGGGACAGAAACACCAAGTATTTCCACAGAATTGCAAATGCCCACAAAAGGTACAATAACATTGATCAATTGGAGGTAGACGGTGAGATCACACAAGATACAAACAAAATTGAAAAAGAGGTAATTGATTTTTATCAGAGACTTTACACAGAAACGTCCTAATGGAGACCAACTAGCATAATCCCAAACTGTCCAGTCATTTCATTAGAGGAGAGAGAAATTTTACAAAGGAACTTTGAAGAAGATGAAGTATTGAGATATCTTAAGCTATGTGCAATGGATAAGGCCCCAGGACCTGACGGTTTCACCATGGGCTTTTACATTAAATGGTGGGAGATTGTAAAACATGACATAATGAAGGCATTCCAAAATTTCCATGAGCAAGAAGTGTTGGAAAAAAGCTTCAATGCTACTTTCATTGCTCTCATTCCCAAGAAGAAAAGTGCCACTGAGTTGAGAGATTTCAGACCCATAAGCTTGATAGGAAGCATCTATAAAATCTTCTACAAAGTCCTAACAGAGAGATTGAAAGGGACGATTGAAAAATTGGTGGATTCTCATCAAATGGCATTTATTAAAGGTAGACAAATTATGGATGCAGTCCTAGTGGCAAATTAAGCTGTAGGCTCAAGAATGAAACAGAAGATAGCAGGAATATTGTGTAAGCTTGAAATTGAAAAAGCTTATGACCATGTTAACTGGGGATACTTGTTGAATGTTCTAGAAAAGATGGGATTTGGGTTGAAGTGGATCAAGTGGATAAAATTTTGTATATCTTCAGTGAAATTCTCCGTTTTGATTAATGGTACACCAATAGGATTCTTTGGAGAAATAGTTTTCTTTATCCCATTAATGAAGTACATAACATGGAGGCACTAAACATAATCCTAGGTGGACAAGTTGGGGCTCTCCAAACTACATACCTTGGGATGCCGTTGGGTGCTAAATCAATGTCTAAAGAGATCTGGAGCAGCGTAATAGAAAAGTGTGAGAAGAAGCTGGCTAGATGGATGGGGCAATACTTGTCTCTTGGAGGAAGAGTTACTCTAATTAACTCAGTCCTAGATGCTATGCCTACTTACATGATGTCTTTATTTCCCATTCCAGTAGAGGTCACAGACAGATTGGACAGAATCAGAAGAAAGTTCCTATGGCATGGAAACAAGGACAGGAAAGGTTACAATCTGGTAAAGTGGAATGATATGATAATAGAAAAAAGGTATGGGGGTTTGGTATTAAAAATCTGCAGAATCATAGTAAGGCCCTCAGAATGAAATGGTTGTGGAAATATGCTAACGACGACAAACATCAGTAATGAAGAAAAGCCATCAAAGCCTAGTAGAAAGAAGAAAATAGGTGGAAGACAAAGGAAGTATTTTCCCCATATGGAGTGAATTTGTGGAGATCTATAAGGGACTTGTGGGATGATTTCAAGATCAAAACCAAGGTTAAGGTTAGAAATGGAGAAAAAACAAGCTTCTGGGGAGATGACTGGCATGAGATGGGGATTCTGAGGAATATCTACCCAGATATCCACAACTTAATGTTAAATCAGCAAAGAACAATTGCAGGAATATGGACACCTGATGGGTGGGAAAGCAGTTTCAGAAGACAAGTAAATGATTGGGAAATCACAAGAGTTGCAGATTTCCTTAACGCTATTGGCCAGTTTAAAGGAACACAAGAAGGGGAAGATGAGCTTTGGTGGCAGGGCAGTGACAGAGGAACCTTCAGGGTAGGCAAAGCATACAGATGGTTGAATACTCACAATCAACAGAATGTCAACTGACCCTAGCAAACTATAGGGAAAGTGAATATACCCTACAAGGTATCATGTTTTATTTGGCTCATATCTAAGGAAGTTGTCCTTACACAAGAGAATTTGATGAAAATGGGGATAATTTTATGTTCGAGATGTGTTTTTTGCGGAGAACAAGCAAAAACTGTTCAACATTTTTTCCTTCATTGCAATATCACATGTCAGCTTTAGAGGGTATTCATAAACCTTAAAAGTTTCTCCTGGTCTATGCCAGGAAAGGTTACAGAGGCCCTTCAAAGTTGGGAAGAAGTTAGGGTTCATGCAAGAAGCAGATGTAGATGGAGAATCATACCAGCCAGCATATGGTGGACAATCTGGAAGGAGAGAAATTCTAGGTGTTTTGAGAACATAGAAAATATTATAGAACATATCAAATTGAATTATATCTTCATTCTATGTTTTTGGTGTAATCAGATTCGGTCTAATGATCATGTATCAATTATTGATGTGTTAGATTCATTATAGACATGGGATCATAGGATCTGGATTTACTTGTAAATATGGCCCTAGTATAGCCCATGTACTGATTTGTTTCTATCAATAGACATAAAGTTACCAGTTTCAAAAAAAAAACAAGGGGCAAATCAGAATTAGGTTCTGGAGAATTACCTTGTATATTAGTAAGATCTTGCGGAGTGGACTTTTGGTTCTGATGAGATTCCTTAGTCTCTTTTTCTTGATTCCGGTTTCTTCTCATATAAACCTGCAATTCCTTTGTTTGTTCCATATCCTTGTCATTAATTGTATCATGAAAAGGCTCTACTATCTCAGTTTCCTTATTTTCATTATATAAGTTGGAATCTCTTACCTTATCAAGGTTGCTACTACCAAAAGTACTTTTTACCGTATCTATCATAAAAGGTAGATCCTTATGTTTCTCGCATGTGAAGTCACGAGAATCCATACGATCCATTGAATCTTCACTATGTTTCTCCCCCTGAAGATGAGTTCCAAAAAATAATTGAGATTCAAAAAAGGTGACATCCATTGTGACAATAACCTTCCTAGTGTTCGGGTCATAACACTTGTATCCCTTTTGACTAGGGGCATAGCCAACAAAAACACATTTTTTAGCACGTGAATCAAGTTTACTCCTATTGTGATCATGAACATGAACAAATACACTACACCCAAAGACTCTCAAAGGTAGATCAATGGTTAATCTAGAATTAGGGAAGTATGTCTTGAACATACTAAAAGGGGTTTTAAAACCTAGAACACGGGAAGGCATCCTATTAATAAGATAAGTGGATGTCAAAAGAGCTTCTCCCCAAAGAAATTTAGGGACTCCACTTGTGAATATTAAGGCTCTAGTTACCTCCATAAGATGCCTATTTTTTCTCTCAGCTACTCCATTTTGTTGGGGTGTATTAGGACATGAAATTTGGTGCACTATTCCCTTGGAAGTGAAAAAATTGCCTAGATGGTCATTAATATACTCTCTCCTATTATCATTCCGAAATATTTGAATCTTCTCATGAAATTGTGTCTTGACCATAACATAAAAAGCCTCAAACATATGTTTTACTTCACTTTTATCTTTCAATAAGTACACCCAAGTTAGTCTAGTGTGATCATCTATGAAACTCACAAACCACCTTTTTCCATTTTATAGTTGCTACCTTAGAAGGTCCCCAAACATCGCTATGGATTAACTTAAAGGGTTTTGTGGCATGGTACTTTTGGGGAAAAAAAAAAAGATGAACGTCTGTGTTTAGCCATTTCACAAAATTCACACTGGAAAGAGGATGTACTTTTATTCATAAACAACTGAGGTAACAAGAGTTTCAAATAATGAAAACTAGGACGACCAAGTCTATAGTGCCATAACATGACTTTATTATCAACATGAACAGAGTTCAAACAAGCTGAACTAAGATTTACTGAACTGTCCTCGTTTTCAAGAAAATAGAGACCTTCAGACTCTCTAGCATTGCCAATCATCCTCCCCGGGACCTTGTCTTGAAATACGCATGAAATAGAGTCAAAGATAGCACGACAATTAAGGTTGTGAGTCAATTTGTTAATGGACAAAAGATTATGAGACAATTTTGGAACATGAAAAACATTAAAAGGGTCAAAAGTGGGGTTAGTTTACTGTCCCTTTTCCAGCAATTGCTGAGAAGGAACCATCAACAATTCTGACTTTTTTATTTCCTGCTAAAGAAGTGTAAGTTGAGAAAAAATGGGAATTCCATGTCATGTGATCACTAGCCCCTGAATCTATGATCCAAGGACTTATACCAGTTGAATCTGTACAAAAACGGATGGTGCATTACCTGCTTGGAAAAAGAAGTAGGAGTAGAAGAATCAAATTTACTGGTTTGGAGTTGAGGTTGGAGAACTTTGAGAAATTTGTGCAGCCGCTCTACTTGTTCCTCAGTGAAAGGTCGCCTTTCTAGAGAAGATTGTAGCCCTGGTTCTTTTCTGGTACACTGAAGGGCCTGACCATGGTTGTCTGCCATTTTTCTGTTCCAGCTAGGCGGTTTCCTATGGATATTCCAGCAAGTCTCACGAATTTGCCCATATTTTTTGCAAAAATCACACCACGGCTTCATTGTTGTCTCTTGTCAAAATTGTTAATAGAACTCTCGGCTTCTATTGATGTCGTTGGCTTCTATTTTCTTGGTAGTAGTACTCTTTTAGTTACAAGAACAATCTTGCTCTGATACCATGTAAGTTTTGGTACCAAAATTGTACAATTTTATTCTTCCATAGAGATACATATTTATAGTATAGAAAATTGAACTAATTAGCAATCAGACCCCTTGATTTTGGCAAATTTGAGAATCAAGGAATGATTTTATTGATCTAATATCCTAACCTATTCAATAGCATATCATATATAATTTTATAAGATCAATTTAAATCCTACAAAATCATATCTGATTACACTTAGATATTTACAAGTCAATTTATGCACTCTCCGAAGGAAGAGCACCAAGAAGCGGTCTACAGGAGAATTTGGTCTATATGGACTTGGACAAACCTCCCCTAATGAGCTAACTTTTGGGGTTGAGTTAGACTCATGTGTCATATCTTTAACATGGTATCATAGCCAGGCCCATCCCAATTTGTTGTTCGGCGATGATGGCCCCCCGTTTAGAAGTGTTCACGCTCCAATTGAGGTTTGGGCATGCGGGGGAGTGTTAAAATGTCTCACATCGGTAGAGGGATGGGAATTTGGTCTCCTTATATGGACTTGGAAAAACCTCCCCTAATGAGCTAGCTTTTGGGGTTGAGTTAGGCCCAAGTACCATATCTTAACAATCTCAAACCACAGAGTAAGTCATGTTCTTAAACATATGAGCTAGTTACATTTTGGGAGTAGTATTGAGCATCGATATGGGGATAAGTTCAAATAACTCAATGTCTCTATAAACCATGTAGCCAACGTGGGTAGAGAGTGTCATACTTTTTAGATGATTCCTTATTGCTTTTTAAGCATAGCTTTATGGATTCACTTAGTTGAGGAGTTCTATACTCCGACAAAGTATAGGAAAGTTCTGGCAGCGTGGGCGAGACGTTGTATCATTACATAACTCATAGTGATGGTTTTCAGTTAGAGAATCTCCCACAGAGTTACTTGTATATTCATACGCAAAACTAAGTTATTATTTTGTCTTTTAGTACACTGATTTGTTATCTACATGTTTTAAAGCTTTTCTTTATATTGCATCTTTATTTTTGCTTTATATTGAGATGAGTTGAGTCGAGACGAGGTAAGTGTTTCTTTCAGTTCCAGTTCAAGCTTATGTCTTGTTTAGATTCCCTTTCGCATGCTCGTACATTCCATGTACTGACGCCATTTGACATGCATCTTTTATGATGCAGATACAGGTAGCCAGGATCAACACCCAGCGCTTCATTGATCCAGCTGAGCTTCAAAGTGTTGTTGAGCCTCCTGGCATCCGGAGGATCCATTTTATCATTGTTTCTCATTTCAGTTTGTTAGGATGATCGGGGGTCTTGTCTGACTTTCCTCATAGTATTAGAGGCATTATAGATAGTTAGACATTATTAGTTCATAAGTCTTTTCATTTCCTTTCGTTTATGTTGAGACTTGAGTTTGCCATTTTGGCTAGTTGAATATTTATTTCTAAAATATTCTAAGTTATCATTTGAGTTATAGTTACTTTTTAAAGTGCTTTTATTATGAGTAAGTCTTCCGCTAAGAGTTAAGTCAGTCCAAGGGTTCGCTTGGGGCCATCATTGGTTCTCGAGTGTCAGTCCCTCCCAGGGTGTAGTCTCGAGGCATGACAATAGATCCCCAAATATGTCTTGCAGCAACAGTAGACCATTCTTCAATATTTGTTTCTTGTAGATATTAAACATCTGGCTTCAACTCCTTGACCAATATTATAATGGTGTCTTTTTTTTCATTGTCTTTAAGCCCCCACACATTCCAATTTATGATTTTCACTTTCATTCAGACAATGCTTTGAGTTTCCTACGATTCACGATTCTTTCTCCCTCATTGTGGACCCCTTTGTCATAGTTGACTAAGCAAATCAAATGTATACCTCGTCATCCCCCTTTGTTTTATGATGCGTTCTAGTTCAGCTTTTTAGTCCTCACACCATTGAATAGTGTTCTTGGAGCTTGTTAAACCTTTTGAGACAAATCCTTCTTTTGTCATCATTGATTATAAAACTCCATGTTTCTGTCTTTATTGTAGTTTCCTTATCTTTAACAGCTAGCTAAGCATCTTAGAGGGTTGTGGTACCTTTTTCGGGTTATGTAAATGGGTATGAGCATTGGTACTTTTATTTCATGAAATCAATGTTTTCTATTTAGTTTCATCTTTTGTTAAGTGGTTGCAAACATTAGATAGTGTCATATAATCTTTACGTTTGCTTGAAAAAGAAAGTTCGGATTTGGAAAAGTGCAAATGGCAAGGATTTGAGACGTTAAACCCTAATTAAATAAATTCAACCTAGAGATGGGAGATATATTTTTTGAGAATCGCAACTTAAGATGGGAAAGATTTAACTTGGAACTGATATGGATCTGGTTGTGGGGAATTGTAGTGTGAAATCGAATGTTTTCTTCCTACAACCTATGGTGTTGGTTCATTAAGAGAGAATATCCAATCTCTTGAGTTTGAAGTACTCAAAGACTTAGTAATTTCTGCATAACATTTCACTGAATTCAAATACATTAAATACAACACTGAAAACAAGGAAAATATATGCCTAGTGCCTACTACAACTGCCTACTACAATTTAATGAGAAAGTGGAGGAATAACCTCCTTACTGCAATAATTGCTACATAGAAAATGAAAACATAAATATTTAAAAGTTGTAGTAATCTACTGCAAACAATTAAATAACTTATAAGCTAAAATAATCTACTTTCTAATTTCCTTAAATCTCCCATGTATAAACCATTGGTAGACAAAGGGTTCTAACATTACTCCCCCCTTTCAAATCACACTTGTCTCAAGCGGGAAGTGTGGAAAGCGTTGCTGCATAGAAGAAACAGTTTCCCATGATGCCTCAATTGGAGAAGTATGTTGCCAATGTATCAAGACTTCAGGTACATTACGAACAACCCGATGTTCAAGCACAGTTATAGGATGGGGTGAGGGAGCTTCTGGCAAACTTGAAGGAAGAGTAGCAGCTACTAGAAAGGCTTCTTCATGAAAAAACTTCAATTTTGAGATGAAAACCCGGATGAAGATTTGTACTCGGTGGAAACTCTAATTTATAAGCCACATGCCCAATACGCTGCTCAATTTTGTAAGGACCATAAAACTTGGGAAACAATTTCTGGTGACGCCGAGTACCCATGGAAAGTTGTTTATATGGTTGTAGCTTTAATAGAACTCTATCCCCCTCCTGAAACTCAACAGTCGATGTTTGGAATCAAAAGTAGCCTTCATTCTCTGTTGAGCATGCAATAAAATCTATCTTAAGGACTGCAGAATTTGATCTCGAGTACATAACGCTATATCCACTGCATCTAGTTTGGAAATTCCAGGGGAATAAGGCAAAAGAAATGGCGTAGGATGCCCATACAACACTTCAAAGGGTGTCGTTTTCAAGGACGAATGAAAACTGATGTTGTATGAATATTCTGCCTAGGACAACCAGTCCATCCATTTGGTAGGAAATGCATTGGTAAAACACCTCAAGTCATCTCCACAATCCGGTTGACAACTTCAGTTTGGCCATCAGGTTGAGCGTGATATGCTGAACTAAAACACAACTTGGTACCACTCATGCGGAAGAGTTCTCTCCAAAAAGAACTTGTAAAAGTTACATCCCGATCACTAACCATGCTTACTGGTAAGCCATGTAATTTGAAAATATTGTCAAAGAAGAGTCGGGCAATACTTACTGCAGAGTATGGATGAGCAGTTGACAATAAGTGGCAGTATTTAGAGAAACGGTCTACCACCACTAAGATTACATTTTTCCCACATGAAGTAGGTAAGCTTTCCACAAAATCCAATGAAATACCTGACCATATTTGCTCCAAAACTGATAAAGGCTGAAGAAGACTAGCAGGTTGCAAAGTTTCTGTTTTACTGCAAAGTTTCTGTTTTATGTCGCTGGCAAACAACACAAGAACGAACAAAGTCGCGAATATGATGCTTCATACCTGTCCAATGGAAATCCCTTGCAATTCGAAAAAGTGATTTTTGGTACCCCTCATGTCCCTGGTTATGCAAGGCAGTCATGACTGTCTGAATGGAAGGAGAGTTTGATGACAAGAATGTTCGGTGTTTATACAAAAGAAACCCATTCTTGATGCTCCACTGATCTGATGTAGTACCATCATAGACAGTAGATATTAACTGCTGGACATCAGGAGAGTTTTGTTGTTCATTTCTTATGTCATTAAAAAGGCTCAATTGAGGCATGGAAATGGCAAGAAGCATAGCTTCATCATTATCTCGACGGGATAAGGCATCGGCGAAAGTGTTCAAACGACCAGCCTTATATTCAATCAAAAATGAGTAACCCAGAATCTTGGCCAACCAATGTTGTTGCGGAGGAGTTAGTGCCTTTTGTTCTAATAAAAAACTTCAAACTGTAGTGATCAGTACGAACTATGAAGTATTGCCCCCATAAATAAGAGTGTCAATGCCGTATAGCTTTCACTAGACCTATCAATTCTTTTTCATAAGCAGGAAATGGCTGGTGTTTTCTTGCCAATACTCTGCTAAAAAGGTAATGGGTTGTTTATTCTGCAATAAAACAGCCCCAATACCCAGATCTGAAGCATCACATTCAATAACAAAAAGTTGAGAAAAATCTGGAAGTGCCAATACAGGTGTAGTTGTCATAGCAACCTTGAATTTTTCGAAAGCTTGTGTTGATTGATCTATCCATATAAATGAATTCTTGTGGAGCATGGCTGTTAATGGTTCAGCTATGGATCCATAATTTCTCACAAACTTACGATAATATCCTGTGAGGCCTAGGAAACCTCGCAACCCTTTAAGAGTTGTAGGTTTGGACCATTCAGTCATGGCTGAAATTTTTCTAGAATCAACAGAAACTCCATCAGCAGTGATGAGGTGGCCCAAATAAGCAATTTCAGTTTGGGCAAATTAACACTTTGATTGCTTCAGAAAAAAATGATGATCGGAGAGTAACTTGAAGACAAGTCGCGGATGATACATATGTTCGACCCAAGTGCAACTATACACAAGAATATCATAAAAAAACACCAAAATAAAATTTCTCAAGTGAAGTTGAAATACCTCATTCATTAATGATTGAAAGGTAGATGGAGCGTTGGTTAAGCTAAAGGGCATAACCAAAAACTCAAAATGCCCATGGTGAGTACAAAAACCAGTTTTCTCCACATCATCTTCTTTCATCCAAACATGATAATAACATTGGCGTAAGTCTAATTTAGAGAAATTTTTTGCCCCAAACAATTCCTCCAACAATTCTTCAATTACTGGAATAGGAAATTTATCTTTAATTGTTTTTGCATTCAACTCATGATAATCAATGCACATACGCCAAGAACCATCAGATTTAGGAACAAGAAGCACCGGGGAAGAGAATGGATTGACTGACTTGGCCGAATTATTCCTTGCTTCAAAATCTCTGAACATTGTTGTTCAATTTCATCCTTTTGATTATGTGGATATCTAGAACAATTTTGTGGTCACAATCACGTTTAGCATGGAGTCCTACTGGCTCATGAAAGAGGCAAGCAAAATCTTTCAAAATGATTTGCAATTCTTCTTGATTATCTTTGTCAGCCAGCATAACATGAGTTGTTGCTCCTTGAGTTGGATCAAGAGACTTAACACCTTGTAACTCCACTTGTTTTCCATTTTTGAAGAATGACATCCACATATCTGTAAAGTCCCACAATATGGGTCCTAAGGTCTTAACTCAATTCACACCTAGAACCACATCAAATCTACTTAGATTGAGGACATATAAATCAATATGGAAAGCATAATTACCAAACCATATTGAAACTCCTTCGCATTGTCCCGGACTTCTGACCCATTCTCCATTTGCCACCACTACTCGTAGCCCTTCTCGCCTTGAAGATTGAATTGTGACACAATTTTAGAGTTCACAAAGCTATGAGTACTTCCAAAATCAACTAATGACGCCACTGGATTCCTTGCCAGTGGGCCTTGTAACTGCTTATTTTGTGGAGCTGTGACACCAATGATGGCTTGCAAAGAAATTTCAGGTTAATCTATATTAGGATTTGTCTCATATTCCAGAGATTCTTCCTCTTCGTCTATGGAATCAATCCAGAATAATTTCTTGCATTGATGGCCCCGAGTGAAGACTTCATCACAATTGAAGCTGAGACCCTTAAGTCCCCTTTCATCCATCTCAGATCTAGTCAATTTCCTTACAAATCTAGTGCGCTATGGAGGTGAGAAATCTGTCATTTTGGATCTACAGCCATTTAACAGTTGCGAACGAAAATGTTGTCCCTTGCGTTCATAAAGCCTGGATAAACTCATCGACGTAGCCAAATCTAGAGGATTATGCAACTCAACCTCAATTGCTATATAATCCACAAGACCACTAATATAAAGTTCAATCTTTTGAGATTGTGCGAGTGTACCATCTCGGGAAACTAACTACTCAAACTTTTTTGGTAATCTGCCACGGACCCAATCTGGCGCAACTTAGCCAATTCTCCTAACTTCTGACTTCTAATTGGTGGCCCAAAACGAAGGTTAGAATAACGTTTGAACTCATCCCAAGACGGCACAAGCATATCTGTCTCTAGTTGAAGAAACAAAAGTTGTGCATTCCCCCTCCAAATGAAAAGAAGCAAGTCCAACTTTTTCTGCATCCGGAGTCTATAGGTGTCGAAAGAAGTGGTCACATCTGTTCAGCCATCCCAAAGGGTCCCCTTGGCCACTAAACTGTGGAAAATTCAACTTTGTATACCTAAGAATGATGGAACTTCCTCCAACATTTGATTTTGACCCTTCTGCTACTCCACTTTTACCCTTCCAACCCCGATTCTGATTGGTATGTTCAGTTGATTCAGAATCAACCTTCGAATTCGCTAGATCCTTTGTGAGTGCATCTAAGCGAGCATTTATTGCTTCATGTCTCGCTATATTGGCTGCACGGTCTTCTTGAAATAAGTTCACAAATTATGCCAGTTGACGTTGAATTTGATCTCCCATAACACTCGTCTATGATACCAAGTTGTTATGGTCCCCTGATATGGATCTGGTTATGGGGTGTTGTAGTGTGAAATCGAATGTTTTCTTCCTACGACCTATGGTGTTGGTTCGTTAAGAGAGAACCAGCAATCTCTTGAGTTTGAAGTACTCAAAGACTTAGTAATTCTACGTAACATTTCACTGAATTCAATTATATTAAATACAACACTGAAAACAAGGAAAATAATTTTCTACTGCCTACTACAATTGAATGAGAAAGTGGAGGAATAACCTCTTTACTGCAACAACTGCTACATAGAAAAAGAAAACATAAATACTTAAAAATTGTAGTAATCTACTAAAAACAACTAAATAACTTATAAACTAAAATAATCTACTTTCTAATTTCCTTAAATCTCCCATGTGTAAATCATAGGTAGACTAAAGGGGTGCCAACAAAAGCTAAGTGTGAAATCTATTGAATGAGTCAAGAAACTTTTGAAAGTAATTTAGACATCATTGAATAATCAGAATGCATCATTAAATTAGAAAAAACACATACTCCTTGCCATAACCTTCATTAGGGAACACTAATCCTAGTCCCTTACCCAATTGTTATAAAAAATATCTCTCTGATACCAAGTTGTTATGGTCCCCTGATATGGATCAGGTTATGGGGAGTTGTAGACTGAAACCGAATGTTTTCTTCCTACCACCTATGGTGTTGGTTCGTTAATAGAAAACCTGCAATCTTGACTTTGAAGTACTCAAAGACTTAGTAATTTCTGCATAACATTTCACTGAATTTAAATACATTAAATACAACACTGAAAACAAGAAAAATAATTGCCTACCACCTTCTACAACCGCCTACTACAATTGAATGAGAAAGTGGAGGAATAACCTCCTTACTGCAACAATTGCTACATAGAAAATGAAAACATAAATACATAAAAGCTGTAGTAATCTACTTCAAACAACTAAATAACTTATAAACTAAAATAATCTACTTTCTAATTTCCTTAAATCTCCCATGTGTAAACCGTTAGTAGACTAAATGGGAGTTAACAGAAGCTAAGTGTAAAATATATTGAATGAGTCGAGAAATTTTTGAAAGTAATTTAGACATCATAGAATAATGAGATTGTATCATTAAATTAGAAAAAACACATACTCTTTGTCATTACCTTCTTTAGGGAACACCAATCCTAGTCCCTAACCCAATTGTTATAAAAAATCTCTCTTTGATACCAAGTTGTTATGGTCCCTTGATATGGATCTAGTTATGGGGTGTTGTAGTGTAAAATCGAATGTTTTCTTCCTACGAACTATGTTGTTAGTTCGTTAAGAGAAAACATGCAATCTCTTGAGTTTGAAGTACTCAAAGACTTAGTAATTTCTGCATAACATTTAACTGAATTCAATTACATTAAATACAACAATAAAAACAAGGAAAATAATTGTCTACTACCTACTACAATTGAATGAGAAAGTGATGGAATAACCTCCTTACTACAACAACTGCTACACAGAAAAAGAAAACATAAATACGTAAAAGTTGTAGTAATCTAGTGCAAACAACTAAATAACTTATAAACTAAAATAATCTACTTTTTAATTTCCTTAAATATTCCATGTGTAAATCGTTGGTAGACTAAAGGGGTGCTAACAGAAGCTAAGTGTGAAATCTATTGAATGAGTCAAAAAACTTTTGAAAGTAATTTAGACATCATTGAATAATGAGATTGCATCATTAAATTAGTAAAAATACATACTCTTTGCCATTACCTTCATTAGGGAACACCAATCCTAGTCCCTTACCCAATTGTTATAAAAATCTCTCTATGATACCAAGTTGTTATGGTCCCCTGATATGAATCTGGTTATGGGCGTTGTAGTGTGAAACTGAATGTTTTCTTCCTACGACCTATGGTGTTGGTTCGTTAAGAGAAAACCTGCAATCTCTTGAGTTTGAAGTACTCAAAGACTTAGTAATTTATGCATAACATTTCACTGAATTCAAATACATTAAATACAACACTGAAAACAAGAAAAATAATTGTCTACTGCCTACTATAATTGAATGAGAAAGTGTAGGAATAATTTCCTTACTGCAACAACTGCTACACAGAAAATGAAAACATAAATACTTAAAAGTTGTAGTAATCTCCTGCAAACGACTAAATAACTTATAAGCTAAAATAAAGTACTTTCCAATTTCCGTAAATCTCCCATGTGTAAATCGTTGGTAGACTAAAGAGGTGCTAACAGAAGCTAAGTGTGAATTCTATTGAATGAGTACTTTTGAAAGTAATTTAGACATCATTGAATAATGAGATTGCATAATTAAATTAGCAAAATTATATACTCCTTGCCATTACGTTAATTAGGAAACACCAATCCTAGTCTCTTACCCAATTGTTACAAAAAAATCTCTCTTTGATACCAAGTTATTATGGTCCCGTGATATGAATCTGGTTATGAGGCATTGTAGTGTAAAATCGAATTCTTTCTTCTACGACCTATGTTGATGGTTCATTAAGAGAGAACCTACAATCTCTTGAGTTTGAAGTACTAAAAGAGTTAGTAATTTATTCATAACATTTCACTAAATTCAAATACATTAAATACAACACTGAAAACAAGGAAAATAATAGTCTACTTCCTACTACAATTGAATGAGAAAGTGGAGGAATAACCTCCTTACTGCAACAACTACTACACAAAAAATGAAAACATAAAAACTTAAAAGTTTTAGTAATCTACTGCAAAAAACTAAATAACTTATATGCTAAAATAATCTACTTTTTAATTTCCTTTAATCTCCCATATGTAAATCGTTGGTAGACTAAAGGGGTGCTAACAGAAGCTAAGTGTGAAATCTATTGAATGAGTCAAAAATAATTTTGACAATAATTTTGACATCATTGAATAATGAGATTGCATCATTAAATTAGCAAAAACACATATTCCTTGCCATTACCTTCTTTAGGGAACACTAATCCTAGTCCATTACCCAATTGTTATGAAAAATCTCTCTGATACCAAGTTGTTATGGTCCCCTGATTTGAATCGGGTTATGGGAGTAGTAGTGTGAAATCGAATGTTTTCTTCCTACGACCTATGGTGTTATTTCGCTAAGAGAGAACCTGCAATCTCTTGAGTTTGAAGTACTCAAAGACTTAGTAATTTCTGCATAACATTTCACTTAACCCAAATACATTAACTACAACACTGAAAAAATGGGCAATAATTGCCTACTGTATTTTACAACTGCCTACTATAATTGAATGAGAAGGTGGAGGAATAATCTCCTTACTACAACAACTGCTACACAGAAAATGAAAACATAAATACTTATAAGTTGTAGTAATCTACTGCAAACAACTAAATAACTTATAAGCTAAATTAATCTACTTTCTAATTTCTTTAAATCTCTCATGTATAAACCGTTGGTAGACTAAAGAGGTGCTAACAGAAGCTAAGTGTAAAATCTATTGAATGAGTACTTTTGAAAGTAATTTAGACATCATTGAATAATGAGATTACATAATTAAATTAGCAAAAACACATACTCCTTGCCATTACGTTCATTAGGGAACACCAATCCTAGTCTCTTACCCAATTATTATAAAAAATCTCTCTCTGATACCAAGTTGTTATGGTCCCATGATATGGATCTAGTTATGGTGTGTTGTAGTGTGAAATTGAATATTTTCTTCCTATGACCTATGGTGTTGGTTCGTTAAGAGAAAACTTACAATATTTTGAGTTTAAAGTACTAAAAGACTTAGTAATTTCTGCATAACATTTCACTGAATTCAAATACATTAAATACAACATTGAAAACAAGGAAAATAATTGTTTACTTCCTACTACAACTGCCTACTACAATTGAATGAGAAAGTTGAGGAATAACCTCTTTACTGCAACAACTGCTACACAAAAAATGAAAACATAAATACTTAAAAACTGTAGTAATCTACAAACAACTAAATAACTTATATGCTAAAATAATCTAGTTTCTAATTTCCTTAAATCTTCTATGTGTAAACCGTTGGTAGACTAAAGAGGTGCAAAGAAAAACTAAGTGTGAAATTTATTGAATGAGACAAGAAACTTATAAAAGTAATTTAGACATCATTGAATAATGAGATTGCATCATTAAATTAGCAAAAACACATACTTCTTGCCATTACGTTCATTAGGGAACACCAATCCTAGTCTCTTACCCAATTATTATAAAAAAATCTCTCTCTGATACCAAGTTGTTATGGTCCCGTGATATGGATCTAGTTATGTTGCGTTGTAGTGTGAAATCAAATGTTATCTTCATATGACCTATGGTGTTGGTTCGTTAAGAGAGAACCTGCAATCTCTTGAGTTTTAAGTATTCAAAGACTTAGTAATTTCTGCATAACATTTCACTGAATTCAAATACATTAAATACTATCACTCCCCGAGCCTACACCCTGGGCGGGACTGACACTCGGAGACCATTGCTGGCCCCAAGCGAACCCTTGGCCTGGCTTACTTAACTCAGCAGAAGACTTAACTCACAAATGGCACTTAAGTCTTAAACAACATCTGAAAGGTAAAGAAAGACATCTGAACTAATAACTATCTTACTGTCTATGAAGCCTCTAAAATACTGAGATGGATGTTGGGACAAACTCCACAACATCCTAATAAATGAAAGACTGAAAGCGAATAAAAGAGTCCTCCGGAATGCATGGAGGCTCACCACTGACTCTGAGCTGCTCAACTGGATCAACGAGGTGCTGGATGCTGATCCTAGTTACCTGCGTCTGCATCATAATAAGATGCAGGCCAACTGGCATCAGTACATTGAATGTAGAAGTATGCGAGTTGGAAAGCTAAACCACACATAGGCTAGAAGGAATCTGAAAGAAACCGAATAACTTACCTGGCTCACTCAACTCAACCTGACTGACTCATTTCAATATAAAGCAATTTAAAGTAAGTGCAATATAAAGAAAAGTTGTTTAAAACAATTATAAACTCTATGTGTATGCAAAGATACAATAAATCTGAGATGTATGTAGAAATACAAATGAACTGATGTATATAGAAATACAATAACTGTTGTGGGAGTTTCTCTAACCAACAACCATCACATAAGAGCTATAGTGATGATAGAGCGATCAACCTCACGTTGCCAGAGCATTCTATACCTGGCCAAAGGTACACAATATGAACTGCCTAATGGATCCACTAGTCTAATTTGAAAAGGATTCATCTAAAAAATATGAACCTCTTCTACCCATGATGGCTACATGGTTCTATGGGGGCAGTGGGTTCTTTGAACGCTCCCCCAATTCGGTGCTCAATACTACTCCCAAAAATGTACTGGCTCTTATGTTTTTTTTTTTAAAACATATTTCCTCCGTGATTTGAGATTAGTGCTCAAAAGAACTTAGCTCAAAGGCTATCTTGGAAATCAAAGTTTCCCTTCTTGCTTCATTTAGAAAGCGATTACTCTTTTCTAAAACCTAGCCCGAAGGCTCTTTGGAAATCTCAGTTTCCGTTCTTATTTAAATGTGAAAACATTTTAAATCTCTTT
>JAJOOI010007410.1:0-39007 GCA_029582585.1 Solanum bukasovii
TGGACACCTTGAGTCAGAATAGCGGGTATGGGTAATTTATCCTTTCTTTTCATCTTCAGAGCGACATTTGAATTTATACATTCAGTCTTTAGCCAATAGGATGTTTTGAGTTGATATTTCAGATTCTAGACGGGCTCTAGCCTATATTGGGGTTCAATCATCTCTTTTGGAATGGATTCATAGTTGTCAGTTTGATGATCATGCCTTGGTAGCTATTTGAGATCAGGTTTTTCAAGGTGATGCCGGGAAGGCCACCATGGATTCTAATGGTGTTTTGAGGTTTGATGGTCGTATTTGTGTTCCAAGAGTTGGAGATTTGATTAAGTTGACTCTTTGTGAGGCCATGATTCTAGATACTCTATTCATTCGGGCACCACAAAGATGTATTGGGATCTGAGGCAACCCTATTAGTGGAGTGACATAAGGAGAGATATTACGGACTATGTGTTTCGTTGCTTGTGTTGTCGGCATGATTTGAAGAGATGACCTATTTTTGAGTGGAAATGGGAGCGCATCACTGTGGACTTTATTATGAGATTGCCTCGGACTTCCAGAAGTGTTAACAATATTTGGGTCACCGTGGATCGATTGACCAAATCAGCACACTTTCTTTTCATTTAGTTTTTTTTCAATGTCGAGAGGTTAACTCATGTATATATTCGAGAGGTACTTCGTTTTCACACGGTGCCTGTGTCCGTTATTTCATATAGGGGTTCTCAGTTAACTTCCATCTTCCATAGGACCTTTTAGAAAAAGTTAGGCACTCGTGTCGATCTTAACATAACTTTCCATCCACAGACTGATGGGAAGTTGGAGCGTACTATTTAGGTTTTGGAGGATATACTGTGGTCCTGTGTATGGGACATTGGAGGTCAGTGGAACCAATTCTTGACCTTGGCAGAGTTTGCGTATAACAACAACTACTACTCGAGTATTTAGATGGCCCCATTTGAGGCCTTAAATGGTAGGCATTGTCACTCTCCAGTTTGTTGGTCTGAGTCTTTGGAGCCTAGGCCTCATGGTACTGATTTGCTTCAGGAGTCCTTAGACAGAGTTCAGGTGATTTAGGATAGGCTTAGGTCATCTCAGCATAAAAGTAATATTGACTGCAGGTGCCTTTGAGATTTGGAGTTGGTGATCGGGTACTCTTTTGAGTATCACCCATGAAGGGCGTGATGAGATTTTTGAGGCGGGGCAAGCTTAGCCCCAAGTATATAGGGTCATTTGAGATTCTTCGATCGATTGGTGATGTCGCTTATAAGTTTGCCCTACTTCTTGCATTGTTAGTATTTATTCGATTTTCCATGTTTTTATGCTTCACCGGTACGATCCTGATGATTATCATGTGCTGTGGCATGATTTAGTTCATTTGGACGACCATTTGACCTTCATAGAGGATCCATATTCTATCTTCGCCAAAGATGTACGACTATTGCGTTCACGAGCCATTCATGTTGTTAAGATCCGACGGAGACATCATTCAATCGAGGAGGCTACCTAGTAGAATGAGCACGAGATGCGAGAGTAGTTTCCCTATTTGTTTGAGCTTTTAAGTACTTCTTGACTCTTTATTTTCGAGGACGAAAATACTTTTAGTAGTGAATATTGTAATGACCCTCCAAGTCATTTTCTCTTTATTCTATTCTTTTTAGTGTTTAGAGAGTTCCTATAGCGACCCTAAGTCATTTATGACTTATTGGGACTGATAGTTCGATTACATGGTTGTTCGTTTGGGTTTTGTGCAAGTTTATGTGTTTTTGAGCGTTTTGAAACTTGAATGGTTGACTTGGGTAAAAACTTAAAGTAGATAGCCTCAAAATATGATTCTGACGGTTCTATTAGCTTCAGAACATCGAGTTTGGTCTAGAAGGACATTCAGTGTGGTTTCCGAGGCTTTTCAGTTCAATTCAAGAAGCATTGTGGCTTATGGCTTAAAATAAAGTTTGGGTGTGAGACCCACTTTTCATCGAGATGACCTTAATTGAAAGTTTCAACATATCCGTTGAGTTTAGAATGCTGAATTTAGTGGGGTAGCATATTTCATTTACGTGCATGGGGTTTCGAACGAATGCCGAGCGCCTCAGACCGTATTCGCGGCGACTAGTGATCCTGGTCACCGCATTCTTGGGCCTAGTGCCACATTTTCATAGGCTTGAGGAGTTGGCCATCACATTCGTGCACCTTACAATCGTGTAGGCCAAGAGGCTGACCAATCGCGTTCGCGATGCTTTTGGGGACCGACCTTCTGTGATCACGAACTGGGTTCCACATTCATGAATGTCATTTAACTAGTCTTTTTAATAAAGACATGTTGGGATTTCAGCTCCCACTTCATAGTTCACATTGTGATTGTGGGAATTGTAGAACTTCAAATTGGCTAATTTTTGTTGATCTGTGTTGGGAATTTATGCGGGGTCATATTTGGATCATCGGGATGGCGTGGAAAGCTCGTTTCGCATGTGATATCTTCTCTCGAAGGGCTGTCCGAGTCTCTTTAATGACATTTTTGTTTTTTCTCCTTCCATGATTTATTTCTGAGCTTGAATTGTGCCCATTTTCAGGGCACAAGTTCAGTAAGCTAATTTGGATTCATTGACAATGGAGTCAATTTTGGGATTTCTAGCATGGATCCCAAAATTCCATTTTAAACTCAATTTTGGGCCTATCTCCAATTTTTACGCTTTTAGTGTTTTAATTGACGTTATGATCGTATTTTGGTAGCATGACAGCGATCAGAGGCTGTTTGTAAGGGCAAAGCTTAATTTGGAATTGTGAATATGGAGTGTGAACGGTCTACATTGAGGTAGGCTACGACTTATCTGTCTTTAAATTGAGCTTGTAAATGTGAATTTATGTTGAATAGTTAGAATTTGGGTAGGTTTGTAGTTAAATCATGCTCAATTGTTAGTTTCATGCATTATGCCTTATTTTCGGGTTTTCAAGAGTTCAAGCATGCCTAGTATTGTTATGCATGTGATCATGTCTTGCCTCGTAGCTTCTATATTGTTGATCTTGTTGATTTGATAGTTTGTGATTGGCCTTAGCCTAGGTGTAGTCTAGTGACTACCTTAGGCTTGTGTTGTGGAGCCAATATGCCTTAGAGATTTTCCGACATTACTTTAGACGACTTAGCTCCCTCTAGACTGATTTAGGAGGCTTGAGTTTGATAGTGTGATGCTTAGCTCGGCCATAACTCAACTCATATGACCTTTCATACATAATTTTTCCTTGTGGTTCGACTCAGGCGTGTTCGTTGGTGATTTTGGCATTTATTTGTTTGTTTGGGATCGAGTCTTGATTTTGGAGCTAGATGGGTCCCTGGAGACTCTGAAGGTGGTTTCACTCTACGGTATGGACCGGTCTTAGGAAGAGCAGTAAATTTAGAATACGATGTTCTTTTCTACGGTTCGAGGTTCGTGTGCATATCTATCATCTAGAGTTCGAGGCCTATGTCTTTCATCTTTTAGCCATGGTTCGAGGCTCTAGAGTACTTTCTTTAGTCATAGTTTGAGGCCCTGACACATCTTTATTAGCCTCAGTTCAAATTTGGGTACAACTCTATTAGTCGGTCTGAGTCCTAACTTGGTGATTTTATTGGGTTCTTGGGTTGCCTTTACCATGGTCCAAGTTCGTGGATGGTTGTGGTACTTCTGTAATACTCTTGTTGCTTAGTTAGTAGTTTCCTAGCTATTCTATGTACCCATCGGGCTAATGGGGTACATTTGGGTTATTTACTTTCAATTGCACAAGTGTACCTTCTGGACTTATGAGGGTCCAATTAGCTTATAATTAGTTGTTTACTTTATTGCTCATTCTTTTCTTGTCTCGTGTGCTTCATATTTAGGATTTTAGTTACTATTGTGTTTTGTGAATTTTAGTTTTGTACCTTCTTGCTTTTCATTATTGTTTTTACTTTCCAAGCTTAGTCGGCCTATGATGCCTACTGTGCACCTGCTATTGTGGTGCTCATACTACACTCTGAACTGTTTTTGTGATGCAGGTCTGAGCACCAGTCATCAACATGATTTCGAGCCTGTTGTGAGAACATCAGAGACCGAGGGTGAGCTTATGGCGTCCTGGATCAACCTATATCCTTTTGTTTATAGTTTGACTAGTTTTTTGTACTTGAGACAAGTCTGTATTTTTGTTCACTTTTGGGACTTGGACTCTTTTAGCAGTTGTGTACTTGTGACTGCCAAGTTGTGGGATTGGACCTTTTGTTTTGGTTGTATATGTCTTCTATTGTTCTTATTTTTCGTTGTTTTCGCTAAATTGCTTCTTTTTTATCTGGTGGTTTGTTGTTTCTACCCAATATGTCTGTTACTGGTTGTTCCAAAATATGAATTTGGCTTACCTACTGGTGAGTTATAGTAGGTGTCATCATGAATTCGGAATTTCGGGTCGTGTCAGAAACTAAGCAAATAAATAAATTAAATTAACAACAAACAATTAACAATCATTGCCTTGCCGCCAAAGGAAATAATTAGCAAAAAAAAGCAAACTAAAAGTAATTAAACAATTAACAAGACAAACAACCCCCAAAAAAACAAACTTATAGTTCTTTTTTACATGTATTAATTATTTGATTTGTTGTAAATTAATATACATTTAAAAGTAAATCGATAGGGTCAAATGTGTAATTTATTATTTTAATATATGTATAAATAATACCCACATAACTAGTTCTACTTTCTATCCTGCATAAATTATAATTCCTCATGAGCTATGTAAGTATTAATTAGGCAGAATTACAAAAAAAAAAAACGCAATCAAACACTATAAAAAAATAATACATGAATAACTGTTATATACTTTTAGAAACCTACCAACCAAACATTGTATAAAATTAATACATGAATAACTTTTATCATATTTACAAACCAAATATGGTATAACATTAATACATGATTAACTATAAGTGTAGCTTAAATCAGCTACCAAACGACCTCTTAGTATGTTTTATGTGACCCTTCAGATTTGATTTTTCTGAAGAAGAAAAAACAAAAATTCAATGCAGTAATATTAGCTATATTTATAGCCTGTCTGGGGAGGTAACTGTTGTTTTGTAGAACAGATTTCCTGCATCAACAAATGAAATTACATACAATAAATACTCAATCAATCGACTATGCCTCAAAGTCAAAGAATAAAATATCAGAATGTATAAGAAAAAGCTGTAGTTTCTGCAGAAGAGAAGCTACAGGTACAGTTCTGGGAGTAAATTCTTAAAAATAGGAAGGCTGATGGAAGCTATACCTGAATGGGAACTATTATTGATTTGGAATATCCCTTTCACTAAATAGTAAATACACATAACAAATGGGTAATATAGGCTGCTGTCTATTGTCACAATACACATCATTCCACCCTTGGCCTTGAAAACTGTACTTTATGGATACTAATAATTCGACGTTAAGTTAAGCTGTGACACCAGGTTCAAGTCGGTCTTCCACAATGATAAGTTGATAGAGCATCATCAGGATGTTGCCACCGCCACGGATAAACCATAACCATTAAGATGTGACTTCTGCCATCTCCATGCAATCTGCAAACTCTCTTGAAGATCAGTGTATTTGGCTGTCCAGTTCAGTTCATTCCTAATCTTAGTTGGATCGCTGTAAACTTCTGCATAATCACCAGGCCTACGGGGAAGGAAGTCAACTTTGATAGGTACTCCAGTTGCAGTCTTACAAGCCTCCACAAATTCTTTCACTGACCTACCTGTACTTGCAGACGAGGGACAATAAGACGTTGAGATCATTTTGAGAAAGCAAAACTGATTATGTAGAACAAAGTTGTTTACCTCTTCCTGTTCCAACATTGTAGATCCCAACTTTCCCTGGCCTTGCCTTCTCAAGAGCTTTAACATGAGCATCAACCAGATCGGTCACGTCTATATAATCCCTTATGCAGGTACCGTCTACTGTCTTATAGTCTATTCCTCTTACCTGCATAACAAAAGAACTCTGTGACTCAGACAATAGTTTGTCAACAAAATTCATTTGATCATGATACACACATCCACTTTTCCCTTCTATAGCAAGAGTCTTTAGTCTTGTACATAGAGCAGTCTTATGTTTTGATTGTCATAGAAAAAAAATTAACAACCACTAATTGGAAGACATTTGGAAGTTTGAAACTGTTTTATACATACATTTTTGAACGGAAGGGTCAATGTTTCATACATAACTCAATAGAACTGGACAAACAAACCACTTTCTGGCAAATTCAACAAATACAAATATTTTGATAGCAAATAGTTACTGACCTTGAGCCCAGGTATGATTCCACGAGCTGCATCAAAACAAGCTCCAGATATCCGGCCATGTTCCCGTAGTTCAGGTCGCGGAGCTTCTCCTAGTCTTCCATTTGGATCAGAACCAATAACATTGAAGTATCTAAATTTCGAGAAATTTGATGTAAGCGTTAATTTGGGAAATATAATGCACACTTAAAAGTCAAAAACAATAATAGCAGTTGGTTATCCAAAATTGATCAAAGAAGTGCAAGCTTGTAGTTTACTTGGTAAGGAACAATGAAAACCAGTGGATCACAATTGAAAAGAGAACAGTTTTTTGAGAAGGTAAAATATTTCGATCAGTTAGTTCACATACGAGACTTCAGTAAACAAGAAAGTAAAATAGATTGACTGGCCTTGTTGATTAGAAGATAAATGACTACAAAAATCAACTTACAAAAATGTACACTAGATATAATGAACAAGCAGGGGAAATACAAATAGATAGAAACAACAAAAAAGTGAAGGGAAAGGTAAGGATCAATTCACACCAGCATGAAAAACACAAACTAAAAGGAAAGGACTATAAGAACAATTACCTCAAAATCATCACAGACATGTTTGAGTTCTTGTGAAAATCTAGGATGATTTCCTCCGCCATTTTCTTTGCTTTTCCATATGGATTAATAGGCAGCTGCAATTTGAGAGAATGATGCTCAGCCGGTATGTAATAAGCTCCCAACTAACAAATGGTGAATCTCTCCACATCGACTCAAACATCATTCATATGCTTCGAGCCTAATACATGCATATGACCTTTAAAGCACCCACCTGTGGAGTTTCTTCTGTAATCGGCATCTTTTCAGGCTCTCCATACGTTGCACATGTACTAGAGTAAATTAATGTTGGGACTCCACGAGTTGCCATTGCTTCTAGTACAGTGAGGGTGTTTGATGTGATGTTGTGATAATACCTGATTGAGCCATGAAGCGGCATA
This sequence comes from Solanum bukasovii, assembly GCA_029582585.1. Lineage (NCBI taxonomy): Eukaryota > Viridiplantae > Streptophyta > Magnoliopsida > Solanales > Solanaceae > Solanum > Solanum bukasovii. The sequence goes on from JAJOOI010007410.1 coordinate 7,236, forward strand.
CGAATTATAAGTAAAAAGGAAAAGGCAAAGCAACATTACCATAAAAATATACCTAAACGTGGATATCATGGTTGAAAGTTAGTCTGATAAATCTCTTTAAAGGAAAATTAATACACTAGATTAAGTGTTAAAAAACACTCTCAATTTGAAATAACGGCTGTGACAATCCCTTTTTAAGAACCGTATACAGAAAGCAAGATCAAAGGCAACTTTATAAATTTCCACTATAGGATAGAATGCATAACTTGTCAAAGTGCTGGTAGAAGAGTTAGCTCCCATGTACTTTAATAGAAGTGAAAATTTAGAGACAGACAAATGTTACTTTAGAAGCCACTGCATCCAAAGATCCAAACACTGTCTAAATCCAGACAAGAAAATAAAATGTTGCCGTATCTTTAATTCTCAAACAACAATGTCAAAAGGATTGCATTATCAGCACATACATAGGTTTCTGGGGAGTTCTTTTATTCTCTTTTTGGGAAAAGAAAGGACTTCATTGATCAAAGTAACATTTCAAAATCCAAATTTTATGTTCCTCTCAAATCATGCAAACTAAATACATGTCTACGTGGAACAAAAGTTCTCAAAGAAACTCAACAACACTTACTTAAGAGGATCAAGGGTGCTCTCGCCAACATATGCTACAGCTGCAAAATGCATGACCGCATCAAATGCATTTTGGGAGAATATCTTGTGCACCTGCATATAATTGTCCCAGAAATAAGTAGATGGCAGAAAAAACAAACTTCTTAAGTACCATATGGTAGTTAAGAAAAACTGCAATATACCACTTTGGCATCCCCCAAATCAGCATATATGAACTGAAACCTGCCAGGTTCAGGAAATAATTCTTGTAGAATCCTAACAGCACCTAAATTTCCTCGTGAAAGGTTGTCCTGCCAAATCAGTAAATCATTTTCCCTATGATGTCCCATATACATATTTATGCTCAAGAGTTGAATAATTCAAAACTAAAAAAAAGAGAGTTGTCTACAGTGATTACGGAAAGGACCAATTTTTCGAAAATGGAGAAATTACCACTATGGTCACGCGGTAAGAATCTTTTAGAAGACGTAATGCTGCATGAGATCCAATATAGCCAGCACCTCCAGTGACTAAGACATGAGTGACACCTGGTTCATGACGAGAGAACTGAAGAGGAGGAAACAGGAGAAACAAGCATGGTGAACAGCAAGCTCAATAGTTGTCCAATATTCATATGATTTATTGTCTGTCACATGACTTCCTGGCAATATACACATGTTATGAAAATAGAATATTGCGAAATTGAGAGATGTACATATTTCCTTTTTCTCACTCTAAGGAGGATTTGCATTTCTTGTAGCACTGGAGATTCAAATCCATCATTTGTGCTGATTCAAATGTTATTAACTCAAAAGGATAAAATTGTTAATCTATCATTCTAGACGATTGTTACAAGGCCTACTCCAGTCCGAAAGGTGAAACCAGCTCTATCTCAACAGAAACCTCTTGCAATATGAAACAACAAAGGAACTATGACAAACTCGGAGAAGAAACAGCATGATAGTAATTCATATTCCCATAGTTCCAAAAACCAAGATGGATACCAAAACTGGATTTTAGTGGCAAGTGCAGGCAATAATACACTACTATAGAGCTTCAAGAAAAATAATGAACCAGTAAACAACAGTACAGTTCCAAGCATCTGTCAACAAAAGGACAGCCAGTTTTTCCCACTAAATTAAGACCAACCAAAACCAAGTACCGGGAAGCGAATCCCCCTAATATTATAGGAGTGAAATACAGGGAAGAAGGATAGGAAGCAAAAGAACGATACTTAAATGTAAATATGCAAGAATGTAAATGTAAATGCAATAAATAAATTAGGCAACAGAGCCAACCATGTGTTAGATAATGCAATTAATTAATTAAAAGTAGTTGGCGGTGCCAACCATAAGTAATAATGACAATGAAAATGATGGATTACAAAAGTAATGAAAAATGCAAGTTAAAAAATTGAACTTTGATATAAATATCAAACGAACTTTGAAAATACAAAGAGGGAGCAAACTCTAACCAAGTTTTCATGAGAGAGAGAACACTTGTTGGAAGAATAAGGTGTGTTTTACAAATGGATAGGGAGGCTATTTTTAACAAAATTGCTACAATAAAAGTGCTACATTTATGTGTGTATTCTCAAACGTCTATTACGTAGATAAGATAACCACTTACAATATGTCACCTCCTCTAATTATTCGCATTAGCCTCAATAAGCCATTAAACCTCAGGTTTGTTCCAATCGAGGCTAATGTGTGTAATTAAAGGAAGTGTTATATTTTATGTGATTAACTTATCTCATAATAAGCAGTTGAGAATACGTTCAAAAGCTTTTGCAGGATATGAATTGGAAGTATCTAAAAGGGATACACTATACACTTTATCATGTGCCTAATTGAAACAAGCCCTAGTACGAGTGTGTAAATAATTAATAAAGAAAAGGATGATGGCCTTACTGAGGTTGGGGGATTAAAATTAAGAATGCATAGTGCAGTCAGTATAGCAGCCATAAGAATTTTACCCACAAAATTGTTATTCTTCTTTGGATCTGCATAATCCATGGCTATATATAACCAATAAAGAAAGTTGTTTAGACAGTGTAAAAGATTCTGTTAATAACTTAAACACTTGAGAGATTAGCTAGCAAACAACCATCAGAAACATGATTAAGAAGAGAAGTGCTATTGAGGTGTTAATAAAATTGAAACATTAAACAAAAAAGGAAATAAGAAGCAGAGCATTTAGGAGCTCACCTACTAAAGGCATAGATCTATTAGACCTGGGCTGAGTTCTTGTTCTGACCAAATTTAGCATTAGAGAAGCTCTTCACTGCTAAAATTGCAGATATTTGTATTGGAAGAAATCAAGTAAAAATGTAGTGTCCTGGTTATGATGAGTAAAACACTGAAACTTGGACTAGTGAGAAATTGGACATACAAAATATATTAACAAGTGGGGCCTGGACATAATTACGTAATACACTTGAACAAAAGCTAACAATAAAAGGGAAAGGGAAAGTTTCTTATTCCCAACCTAAGAAAGCAAGATTTGTTACATCAAACAAAAGAAAATCATATATAAGGGAAAGTGTAAAATGTATAAGCAGATGATGAAAATGGGTGTAGCAGTAAAAATTGGGAGTTTCAAGTTTTCAGTAGTGAGTAGGTTAGAAGGAAATAAGGAGGAGAGAAGAAATATTAGAATAGAAAGTGAGGCAGTAGAAATAGATGAACCGGGGCTACGATGATGATGATGATAGGATTGCTTCATCCTTAATTGTGTAATTCAGAAAAGAACAAAATAGATGAGTACCGACAATGAATTCTCATCTGAACCAAAACAAGGAGGATGACCTGCAACTACCTTTACTTGACTTCATTTCCAAATACAGTACAAAATCAAAATCAGTATCAGTAACAAATTAAAGTGACAGAAACAGTCGGGGGACCTAGGGCCAAACAATTTATAATTACTTATACTTTACTTTTTCCATTGCAGTTTAATTTGACTTAATATCAAATTTAAGAGATTTTTTGAAGTTTTTAATCCAAAATAAGAACATATTTAAATTGAATTGACTTATTTTAGATGCGTATAAAATAATACCTAAACTGTGATTAAATTATCAATTACATATCTAAGTTATATATGTGAGAGTCCGATAATCCAAATCTATTAATAAGAATATTCAATATAAATAACTTAAAGATATTTTATAACATGGTTAAGGCGAAAAATGTGGGGAAGGGAAATTTGTTCATAAATGTCTCCCGACAGAAGATGACATTTCGCTTTCGTTAGATTCCAAGCCACGTGTCCCTAGTCTTCTTTCATACTCTCATTCACATTTATGTTTTTCATACATATATACTTTTACCCTTTATTTACATTGAAGTTAGGGATGCTCACTGGTTGATTTGAATCAATTATCGATTAAAATCAAAATCAAATCAATTTAGTTAGTTTTAAAATTATCAAATTAAACTAAATATAATGTATATATTTATCGGTTTCGTTGTTATCGGTTTCGGTTCGGTCATTCGGTTATTAACTATACACAAAAATAAAATAAATAATTAATTCAAAATGTGAAAAAAGTGACAACAATCCATTCAAAACGAAAAAATGTTAGAATAACTGACATTATAGAATTTTCAATCACTGAATTTACTATGAATAAAGCTTCAAAATTCACTATTTTTGCCCAAAAGGAAGAGACAATGACATTTTCAATCCCATAAAGAATTGTCATAAACACTCATACACATGAAAACAATAAGATAAATGTTCTCACCTTGTACATTTTTGTTTTCTTAAGTAAATTATAAATAAATTTTGATGAAAACATATATAAAATCTTTAAATTTGTTTATAAAAATAATATATTACGTATGTATAATAATAAAATATATGTAAATAATTTTTCGGTTCGGTTAGGTTATTTCTTCGATTTTTCTCGAACAAAACCATAACCAAACTAAATACTATCAATTTTAAAAAATCTAAAACCAAACAAAATCAAATCCAAATAAAATCGATTTGATTTGATTTTTCGGTTTGGATCGATTTTTATCCAAACCATGAACACCCCTACGTGAAGTTATGGTCATAGTCAAACATATAAACTTTAGAAGCTTCAACATAGAGAAACTTATATAAAAACCAAACGAACGGCATGGTAATCGTCCTAGCAGGTTAGAAATGATTTGGGACTATTATAGAAAACCTCTAAACGCTGAACATACCGAAAAAAGAAGAAAATAACTTAAGAGGGTGATTACAATCTAACCTTCCAAAGTAATTCAATTGCCTATTAAGTGCTATCCCAGGCCTTAGTAACCATTGACTTTGGGAATCCATAAGTGAAAGTTTGTTATGCTACTCTCACTAGCATGCCGACAATCATTTTCACATGAAGTGATTACTATGGGGTTATTGCGAGAGGCGAATCTAGGATTTCAAAGAGATGGGTGCACCATTGTCAGGGACGACTTTGCCCCTTTAAAAAAAAGGCAACTACTTTAGGCTTCCAAATTTGAAGGACCTCAATTATCTTAGCAATAATAGATATAACTTTTTCATAAGAAAAATATTAAATATCATTTGCAAAAAAAAAATTATTAAGAGAAAAAGTTATTAGAAGAAATTTGATATACCTAGAGTACTACGTCGCAAGAAAGATTAAATGCATTGGTTATATGAATTATTGATTGAAAAATAATTATTAAAAGAATCCAAATATAAAAAAATATACAATTTTGCATCTCAAGAAATTTAAAAAGTAGACTTTATAAAAAGAAGGGAAAAAGGAAAAATATATCCTCAAATTATCGTAAATGGTATGCAGATACCTTCCGTCATATTTTTGGGACATTGGTGCCCCTACCGTAAAAAAACTAAAGCATATATGCCCTTCACTCTAACGAAAGACTAAATAGGGACACGTGGCACAATCTTATCCGTCGATCCGATATATTAAATATCGGATCCACGGATAAGATTATGACACGTGTATATCCGTTAGTATAAAGGGTCTATATGCTCTAGTTTTTGGACGGCAGAGACACCAATGTCCCAAAAGTATGACGAAGGGTATCTGCATACCATTTACGATAGTTCTAGGGTATATATATCCCTTTACCCTAAAAAGAATATTATTTTTTCTTAAAAGTGTAAGGCTTCGGTTTGATTTTGTCTCAAACCACTTGTGTGTTTGAGCCACCGTTGATCATTGCATGTAAGATAGGATCTAAAATATTATAATTGATTTTGCTAATTTGGTTACTAAGAATGGTGATTTCAGTTGAAAGAACGAAAAAGAAGGAAGAAATGGGTTTTTCAGCTGGAAAGTTTGAGCGCTACTTCATGTTTTTTGTTAAATAAAATGCTTGCAATGGAACCTACTTTTAGATTATTATTATTTTTATTTTAAAAAATAAATAAGAATAGAAGTAAAAAACAATGTTGCATTTTTTAATATTTTTTTTCAAAAAAAGGCCGACTGCAAGAAAGGTATGTAGTAATTGGGAATCGATCTCTCAACCTCACAGTGAAAAAAACAAACACTCAAACCAGTGAGCCATCTAATTATTTGTGATCATGGGTTCATTCAGTTGCTATTTGATATATTTTACAAATTATACAAGTAGTTATATCGAATTTTGTTGGATGACCACGGGTTCAGGTGACCCATTTTTTTAACTTAATTCGCCCCTGGTTATTGCTGAAGAGTTAAACTAACTTTGGTGGCTAAATTCACGAGCACTAGGCCATCCATATATTGAAAAGATGCACTCCAAATTTGTTGAGAAAGTCACAATCAGAGGTAAGGTAAATATTGGAGTTCACAATTTTCACATTATGTTTTTAGATTTTTCCCATGAGGAAGATTTTAAAAATGTTTAGTATATGCGATGTAACACTTCGAAAATTTCTAAGCTAAGGTCCGAACCATTCTTCATTTGCATATAAGGTCGTATCGGGTGATTCTTAAATTGTTTTTAGGTGTTAAGGTCAATTCTTTAGAGTGGAAATGGATTTGGATATAAATTAAGGTCACTAGAATCCCCTAGCACGAAGTTGAGTTGAAATCTTCCTTACAAATTAAGTTTTGATATAAGATTTAACTTGGGTCAACTTTCAGACGATCATTTATCTCAGTACATAATGAATTAAGTGGCCCATGACCTATCAAGTTAAAGGTCAATAAATCATCTTTCCAACACCACCAAGTTTGCCTCATTTGGAGTGTGGAGTAAAATGTTATGACCATTTTACCAGAGACTACCACAATAAAATTTCTGAGTTAATGACCTACGAATCACTTCCACGGGCCGTAGAAGTTTCTACAACCCATACTGTTCACTCGTGGAAAAAGTACTAGGAGTCAAAATTTTGGGTTTAATTCTTATGGATTGAATCTACCGTCCATAGAAATTTCTACGGGTCATAGTTTGGACCCATAAAATGAACTTCTAAGCCTTAAAATTTCAATATGAATTCCATGGATGGGATCTATGGTTCTTAGATCAAGCCACGAACCATAGATGACCCCGTGGAAGCTTTTCGACAGCTTCTTAAGAGGGGTAGTTCAGTCTTTCCTCACCTCTTCTAAGGCTAAACACCAACGATTTTACACTTGAATAAGGTTTTAAACAACATTAATCGATCCTATTACTCTCATTAGCACTTCCAAGTCTTAAAGCAAGTATCCGAGAGGAGAAAACTAGGGTTTTCAAGCATTCTTTCAGTTTCGTCAAGAACTTTGTTCTTCTAGGTATGTAAGGCTACTCATAGTGATGGACTAAGTTCATCCTCACGCCCAACATCTAAATTCAATCATTAAAATATTATATTCAAAGTTTTATCTGTAGTCTCATGAAATTTGAATTCAATTGTGTTTCTTATTATGAGTTCCTATTATTTAACCGTTGAGATTTTGATTTCTATTATGCATAGTAAATTCTAAAATTTGTGGTTCATGATCCATATCACATGAACCCAATTGTTTATAAAAGTGATGTTTATAGAGATTATTATATGATATTTCTTATATATTGATTTCAGACTTGAAAGGTGAGCCCAAAAGTATACGTTTTAAATGCATATCTTGAAAGGTGTTTTTAAAGAAAGAATAAAATGGTTTCATATGTACTATTTGACAATTGAGAAAGATGAAGAGTATAATTGATTTTCTGAAAGGCACTTCAGTAAAGAAAAGTTAAAGTAAAGTAAAGAAAGTTCTCTCAGAGAACTATTGAGCATATTGATATTGATTATTTTGAGAGTAGTATCAAGCACCGAATTGGGTAAGAGTTTACTTATAACTCAAATTCCCATAAAACTACGTAGCCAACATAGGATAGGATCGTAATGACTTTTAGGCAACTCTTCACTGCCTCAAGAAGGCTTATTGGATGGATCCATATTTATAGTTAGCATCCTATAACCTGAAAAAGTATAGGGTAACCCTTGGAACGTAGGTGAAACGTTGTATCATCGCTAGACTTATAGTGATGGTTGTCAGTTAGAGAAACTTGCCACAGAGTAAAGTTTTCTATTTTCATATTGTTTATAGTACATACATTATTGTAAAGTACAAATAGTTTTCACTACTTGTGTATACATTATTTTGCTTGATATGTATCTAGTCATTAGTTTAGTTATTGCATTACTTAGCCATATTACATACTTGTACACTCAATGTAGTGATGTCATTCGACATGTATCTTTTTGTGATGCAGATACAGGTGTTCAGGATCATAAATAGGTACTCCATTGAGATCACTCCACACTTCTTGATAGTTTTTGGTGAGGCTTTCTAGCTTTCGGAGGACCCCATTTCTATATTATTTTTAGTGGTATTTAAGGTGTCGTGGGCCTTGTCCCGACATCTATCTTGGACAATAGAGCTTTCATGGATAGATAGAGTTAGATAGAATCTAGTATTTTTCTCAAATGTTTTTATTGAAACTTATATTTATGTTAAGTATTTTAAGACAATGTTTTAGAGTTTTATTTAAATAATTCAAATGCTCATCTATTAAAGCTTATACGTATTCGATAGAGTCATGTGAAACATAGTTAGCCATGCCAAGAGTTCGCTTGGAGCCAACAATGCTCTCTGAGTGTCAGTCATATCTAGGGTGTAGGCTCAAAGCGTGACAAACTTGGTATCAGAGAACAAAGTTCAAGTGTCCTAGGGTGTCCAAGAAGCTGTGTATAGTAGAGTCCTTCTTATCAATGTGAAGCGCGTCACATCTATAATATGGAAGCTACAACACATTAGGAATTTTCTCTTTTCTTTATACTCTTATTCATACGATATAGTTGAAATCTACAAAGGTTTGATTCACTTTTATCTAGTTCACTTATAAGATTTAATAGTATATGAATGTATTCATTTCCTCTGCATTGGCACGATCAATACTACTAGCAGAGTGAAACAAGGGATCTAAAGAAGATGCAAGGCTAGACTATAATAGTAACAAACAAACCTTGTATACTTAATTAATTCTTTTATCTTTATGTTTGCACTGATACCTAATCGATATCGAACCTGAATGGCTTTTTTAGGGACAATTCCATCAATTTTGGTTGAAGCAATTCTTACTTGTTTCTAGAAGATGGAACCTTTGATTTTGATTTAGGGATCATGGGTGGGTGCCGATGATCCACCATATTTTTATGGGAGGCGATGGAGGAATTAGAAGACTGGTTCTAGAAATCGTAAACAAACTGGCTGGGGTCTGCCATTAATTAATTGGTTTTCTCAGGGAGGAGGAAAGGAAATGTATGTATGTAATTGTGATGATGAGAGTGTAGTCTTATATATTTATAGGAGTAGAGTGAGTACTGATCTGATAAAAAAGGTGGCAATGACTCTATCTTTCTCCTCTGATTCCTATCAAGTTGTCCAAAGGCTTCTTTTCTGACTGTGCTCGTCAAGGAATTAAGCCTAGGTTTGGAACCCCTTCCACAGGTTCCCCCTCCGTCTTTCTTTCTATATGACTCTTTTTCTATCAATATTCGGTGATCAAGAAGAGAATGTCGTAATGGAATGGACGAGACTGAGATTACATTGATTTCCCCTCATCCAGTCCCTAGTTTCTAAGCTACTGATGAATCTAACTATGAGGGATTCCTCATCTCATAAATGAGGGTCAAAACGAAACAAGATAGGATTTTGATACCTTAACTTGATTTGCTGATTGCTTCTTTGGTTGATTGATTCTTGAAGACTAGCATACAGACAGTGACACAGATCCATTTCCGCTTTCATTTCCTGCTAGTTTGGTTGCACTTGGGCTTAAAAGAGACGTTCTAATCTTAATCTTAAGGCTATTGGTATTGCTTCAATCGACTTGGTGAAATAGTCTGTAGCGGTAATAACAAAATGGTGATTTGGCCTAACATAGAGTTCATGTCTCAAGCTTACCTCAGAAACAGAAGCTCTGAAATTGATATAGATGTAGAGGATGATACATCAATTGCTGATAAAGATCAACCCCTCCCCATATTTATCAAGATAATTTTTTCTCTAACCAATCTTTCATTTCTCAGAAATGTTTCAAAGAATCAAATTGTTGATATATGTTTCAGAGTTTTGGCTTCTACCATTTAAATAGTCTTTGAATGCAGTTCGCGGATGTTGAGTACAAGGTGAAGATTATCCAAGCAAATAATAATAACAACAACAACAACAATAAACAATCCTGTCAAGGCAATTGTATCAAATGTAGCTTCCCAGTTTGAGCATGACAATTACAAGAAGATACTCAAAGGTATAACATGAAGGGTGAAATTCTTGCCTTAATGGGTCTTTATTACAGTGGGAAAAGAACCTTGGTAAAGATATTGGGAGGAAGATTGCAAGAAAAGGTTAGAGGAACTATCACATACAATGACATCCCATTTAATACAACTATCAATAGGAGGTATATTACATATCCATCAATAATTCTTTTTTCCTTCTCTTTTTCTATTGCCTTAAAACCAAGAATCTAAAAGAGTTTTTCTTTCAATGTACATGATTTTGTATTAACTTCCATAATGTTGTGCTAGGTGGGTTTCGTGACACAAGATGATGTGCTTTTTCCACAATTGACTATAGAGGAAACCTTCATTTTTGCTGCATTCTAAAGACTTCCAAGCAAGATGAGTCGATGTCAGAAGTATGAAAGAGCTGAAGTGATTATTAAAGAACTAGGCTTGGAAAGGTATGTGAGCTACCTTCCCATGAACTTCCTTCTCACCCTTGATTACAAAGCACCACAATCTAAAACTGTCAAAAGAAATTGAACATGATTGTTGCAACTGTTCATTCCTTAATTTCACAATCATAGATGTCGTCACACGAGAATAAGTGAAGGACTTATTAAAGGCATAAGAGATAAAAAGAACTAGCATAGGGTATGAAATCCTTGTTGATCCTTCTCTCCTCTTGCTCGACGAACCAACTTTAGGCCTTGATTCGTCCTCCGCAAGGGAGGAGCGAGTCGATTCCCCTTTCTGTCTTTTGGTTGCATAAAGAAAATAGATTCAAATAGAAAAACCACCAAAAGAGTGAGAAAAGTGGGGCAAGTGTACATTAGGCCATGTGCAACAAATAAAGTACAAGGATAACACCGTACCCTCATAGTCCTTAATCTTTGGCACATCTGGATCAGCGAAAACTCACTCGGTCTACGTGTCAATCAGGGCACCATACTGACTTTTATATCTACGATATAAGGAGTGCACTCCACTTCATAAAGAGTGAATAGAATTCACTATATCACAACAAACAAAAGTAGTCTTATTTTTCTATATTCAACCAAGAAACACCCCTCCATCTGGATTCAAATCCTAATACTATTATTAAATAATAATAAAATGAATATACCAACACAAGAAATTCTAAATCTTGAGATGTCAATTTGCCCCCTAATTTTGTTCTATTCTATTTTCCTTTTCCTTAGTTTCCATAAATGCGTCTAGCTCTTTTGCTTAATTCGTGCTTACGCGTACTTATATTTTAAGATCATGACTCTATGAAGAAATATCAAAGGGCATCCTGCTAGGAGGAATGTGAATCTTGAGGAACCACCAATCCAAGTTTGACCAGAGGGTCCAAATGCACCCGTTATTCAACCCCCCTCCCCTCAAGATGATATCACTACTAAGGAGTTATAGAATGTTATCCAGATGTTGGCACATGTTCTTTAAGCACAAGTTTTTTCCAATAGAGCAGACCGTTATAATGGGGATAACACTTCTAGAGTTTGAGAGTTTTTAAGGATGAATCCCTGAGTTCACTGGGTCAAAGATCAATGAGGATCCATAAAACTTCATGGATGAGCTTTAGAAGGTATTTGATCATGCGTGTTATTGATGTTGAGTGTGTAGAGTTGGATACATACCAGCTCAAGGATGATGCCAGGATAGGGTATAACTAGTGGAAAAAGACTAGAGGAAAAGGTGCACCACTTTTTGGCTGGACTATGTTTGAGAATGCTTTCTTGGGGTGCTTCTTTCCCTAAGAGTTAAAGAAACAAATGTGAGGGAATTCCTCAAAGACTCTATGAGTGTGCATGAATACAACCTAAAGTTCACCTATCTATCTCGTTATACTCCTAAGATAGTGGATGATATGAGGAGCAAAATGAGTTTGTAGGTGTCAGGACTCTCTTGCTATTCAAATAAGGAGAGTAAGGCAGAGCTGATAGGGGAAATGGACATAGATAGGCTTATGATTCATGTGCAACAGGTGGAGGAGGATAAGTTAAAGGATAGGGAGGAGTTTCAAAATAAGAGGGCCAACACAACAAATCATGAGTTCGGCTAGGAAAAGACCGAGAATGGGAATCGTTCATCCTTTCAGCAAAGGTAATATAGATCCGCTCCATCATCTGCTAGTGCGACTACACCAAAGAATGTGAATGATTACAGGATCCAGAACTCCTCGAATTTTAGAGCTTAAGGTTCTTAGTTGCAGGGCAGTGTGGCACAAGGGTTCACTGGCAACCCAGTCTGTGATAAGCGTGGTAATATTCATTCAGGGGAATGTTGTGTTGGTACTGATGTTTATCACAAGTGTGGAAAAGTAGGTCTTTTTTCTAGGTAATGCCTGATGTGGAACCAGGGTAACAGGGGAAGCAGGGCCCAAGCTTCTTCGACACCCCCACCGGGCAGAATTGCACCAAAGGGTACCACTTTAGGAGCATGCAAAGATTTAAACCATTTATATTCTATCTCCGGTCATCAGGATCAGGAGAATTCCTTTCTCTTGATGTGTATTCCTTACTTGATCCAGGTGTGAGTTAATACGCAGAACCCACTATGTATCTTTAATAAATTTAATCCCCTCAAGTACCCGAGGTTGTAGATTAATTCCTCCCAAGATAAAACGGATTAACTATTAAAGAATTAGCAGTACCTCAAGCAATGAGAGCACACACACAGACTCAGTCGATCGACAATTTTATTTATAAGATAATGTATGCAGGAAAGAGAAAAGTTTTTCAATGTTTGAAAATGAGAGAAGTTTCTCTATTAATAGTCAACGGCAAATGTGAACACACATGTTCAGACAAAACATGTCTATTCAGAATGTTTGTGTCTTTTGAGAAAAAAAATGTTTGTTTGGAAGAAACATGTCCCTTCTGAGCGACTTTACCGTTATGCGAATTTTCAAATAATTACGTTACGCAAAATTAATTCTATTAATTAATTAATTAACATTTTGATTTAATTTTAAGAAAAAGGAAATTAATTAATGAGATTGATTAAATAAAATTTGCCTAAGAAACTATCAATCAATCTCATCATTTGCCAAAGCCAAAGCCAAAGCCAAATTCGAGGTCGAGCGTTGACGACGATGGCGTGAGGGATTTAGCCGGTGTGAGATATCACATTGTTCGAGGAACCCTAGATGTTGTCGGAGTAAAGGATCGTCAACAAAGGCGTTAGACACCTTATACTTAACCCCTTAAGAGCTAAAGGAAGTGTTTCTTAATATAAGGACAAACTTTTTTGTTTCTTCTACCAATATGGGAGAAATGACTTTTCATTTTCCCTCCAGGTTGGTTTCCCCATATTTTTCCAATTTCTCATTCATTCTTATTTTCCATTCACACGTTGCTTAAACCCAACAATCCCTTCCGAGCGACTTTGCCGTTACACAAGTTTTCAAATAATTTAGTTACGCGAAACCAATTCTGTTAATTAATTAATTAACATTTTGAATTAATTTTAAGAAAAGGAAATTAATTAATGATATTGATTAAATAATTTTTTCCTAAAACATTGTCAATCAATCACATCATTTGCCAAATCCGAAGCCGAGCAAGCGACGACGACGACGCGAGGGGGAACCTTCTACTTAACTCTTTAAGAGCTAAAGGAAATGTTTCCTAATATAAGGACAATTTTTTTCATTTCTTCTACCAATATGGGAGAAATGACTTTTCATTTTCCCTCCAAATTGGTTCCCCCACATTTCCCAATTTCTCATTTATATTTCCCATTCACACCTTGCTTAAACCCAAGAATCCCCCACATGAACGGGGAATGACTATTGCTAAAACATATGCATGAAAAGCTTGTGTGTCTCATAAGTAAGGATTAATTGCATCAGGGTAAGTAGGTTTCCTTTTGAACTTTCCGTAGTGAATATATATCAGATATACTCGATCAATTAGTAGATTTGATATCTTTGACCCGTCGAGCTTTAGTGTATACCTAGACAACATAAGTCACACAATCAAGCCTTGAAATGTTTTTTGGCTCTCATTGCTTTTTTCGTTTCAGCCATGAACACGTCTTGGTTAATAAGTTCTTAGAGAACTGGCCTTACCGGATTCTCCTTGAAGCGACTTACACTTCACACTTACATATGTGATTTCTAAATGTGTTATCCCGTAGATAAACTATTTGATATACCTTGTATCAAACTTAGAAACCATTAAAAAGTCCTAATGCCTTTATCATGGTTACTGAACATTGTCTCATCATGAGAATGGACCATAAAATAACTTTGACAATGTTGAACCGTCATCTATGACTTTGTTTGATCTCCTTGAACCTAGATCTTGGGATCTGCAGTCTTCTAGGCAGAGTTACTGCCATGATGACTTGTCCTCGATCATAGTCCCATTCCCATCGATGATCTCTCAACTCGCTCTCTAGTTAGGCCTTTTTTAAGTGAATACGAAACATTACCCATTGACTTGACATATTCAATTGTGATAATTCCACTAGAGAGTAGTTGTCTAACATAGTTGTGTCTCTGTCGTATGTGACGAGACTTGTCGTTATATATAACGCTTCCATCCCTTCCTATTGTAGCTTGACTATCGCAATGTATGTATATAAGGGCCATTGGTTTGATCCAAAATGGAATATCTTCTAAGAAATTTCAGAGCCATTCAGCTTCTTCACCTGCCTTATCTAAGGCGATGAATTCTGAGTCTATTGTAAAGTGAGCTTGTAACACCTTAGACTTCGATTATTTTTTAATTTTGGATCAACTTCAAACGATCATATATTTTAGAACATCAAGAGTTAGGTGACCCATGAGGTATTAGATCGAAGATATTTGAGTCCTCTTTCCAACTATAACACCTCGGAAACCAAACTTAGAAAATTTAGCAGAAAAACACCTGATCTAGTGAACCTCGGCAGGGTTCACGGACCATGAGAGGGACCACGGTCTGTTGACCTGCCCGTGAACTCAGCCCCTTTCCAACAGAGGTGGACCACAGAGCCCTTCACGGACCGTGGACCACCTCACGTGCCGTATTGGCACTCGTGGAAGCCAGGCAGAGTCTACCAGGCCTAGACGCCAGACCACGGGACCCTTTACGGGCCATGGTCCTGACGACGGACCATGGTTGCGCCAGTGGAAGCTGTCCCAGAAACCAGCATCTATTGGACCAAGGAACACGACCGGCTTGACGGTCCGTGGTCCCTTTGACAATCCGTCAGAAGGGCCCGTGGTCAGCCTCATTAGTTTTTAAGTCAGAGGTCGTTTGGTCTTTTCCCTATGCGTTGGACCCCTAAACTACGTCGTTTAACCCCTAAACTACGTGGGTTTGGTCAGTTTTAGCCTAGAAACTAAATTAGAACTTACCCAAATCGATCATTCACCAAAATCAAGCGAAACTTAGAGCAAAGCAGAGAGAAAAGTCGAGCAGTACCTCAAGAACACGCAATAAGGTTTTCTTCAGTTCCAACCCCGAAATCAAAAAATTTCTCCGTGAATTTTGTCACCATGTATGTGGGATTTTACTAGTGGGTTCGTTTCACCTATTAGGTCCCTAGAATTTAATCAGATTCTTGATTCCCTTAATATTACCCAGACCTAGGGTTTTCTTGAATGTTAGAAATTGTTGGGTTTTTAACTGTTAGAATGATCCAGATCAGATTATCATATTATTGGGTAGTTCCTTGCATGAAATTCAGAACCCTAGTTGTGTAGATTTGTTTAGTTCATATATTACACTTTCTAGGTCAGTTTAAACTGGTATCCATTGTTCAGTTTACGAATGTCACATTATTAGTTATAATTATTGCATTCTCAGAGTTTGCATGTCAGAAATTGAGTTATCCATACTCCAGCATTTCAGTCATAATATTGTTTATATCCATTCTAGTTGGGAGTAGGCTTAGAACGAGTGGACTAGGGTTCAGCATACCCGAATAGTCCCAGAACTACGTGTCCCCATAGGTTTATAAGTCCCCTCTGTGGGCATTACATTTTAGTGATCACGCCAATCATGCCTTTATATATCTGGCAGGGTATATTGGGTCCTCTCGATAGGGCGTATACATCGGACTCTACATCTAGCTCATGTGGTTTTATGTTGGTTATTAGTAGCTCCCATATTCAGATTCTAGTGTATTGACCAGGTTATCAGTTACAGTTCAGTATTCAGTCTCAGTATGTCAAGTACTTGGTCATTGCATTTAGTTAGTTCAGTACTCAGTATTTATATCATGTTCAGATTATATCATTGATTTATCACTTGTTCAGTTATATGCTTTATTCAGCTTTATTTTATCTTGCATGCTCAGTACCTTTCAAGTACTGACGCATACTCTATGCTACATCTTCTCGTGATATAGGTTCAGGTCCTCAATATTCAGATCACGCATAGATCGGGTCCTGATCTCCAGTTCAGCAGCATTAGTGGTGAGTCCTCATTTTTTGAGGATGAGTGACATGTTATCTTTCCATTTCAGTCTTTTAGTTTCAGTTTTGCTAGAGTTAGCTGGGGACATGCCTCAACATCTTTAGTCAGTAGAGGCTATTTATTCAGACATAGTTTAGATTCAATTTTAGTTTGAGTTTGATCTTCAGTTGTCATTAAACTCAGTCATATTTATTTAGACTTATAATGGGTATTCCCCATCATTTCATTTTATGATATGTTTCTAGCTTTCGCGCAGTGTGACTATTATGTTGAAAATCTTTAAGTATGCTTATGATATGCCAGTAGGGTTAGCTTGGGGTCACTCGTGATCCTAGATCCCGTATTTACGCCCTGGGGGTAGCTTCAGGGCGTGACATTAACGCTGTTAAGTTTGCTAAATTTCGAGCTCAAAGTAATAAGTTATGGATGGTTGAGTGAAACCCATCCATTTAAGGCATTCCAATCGTTTTAGGAAAGGGTATTCTGGTCTTTTCCTTTCCCCCACTTGTCTTAGAATGTTTTTCCAGACCCAATTAAGGGTTTAATCAGATTCTGAATTCCCCATTCACGTTCAAAACACTTAGGAGTTTTTGGGTTAAGTTTCGAGAAGAAAGAAAGGGCTAAGTTCCTGCTTTCATCAAGAATTGAGGAATTTCACCAAGAACATCGTTCTTTCCAAGTATGTGAGGTTTCCCATAGTGATGGATTTTTTCATCCTCACGCCAAGCATTTTATCCTTTCATTAATTCGTCCATGAAATTATTTATGTAAATATTATTGAAAAGTTCTTGAGTTTTAGCCCCATTGTTTAGCAACGGTGGTTTTGAGTGCTTGAGGTGAGGGTCTTACGAATGAGTGTTGTTTCTTGGTAGATTTTGTGTGGAATTTTAGTGAATTCATGTTGGGTTAGTGAATCAAAGAGAATTTGGAAGGAACTAATCGATTCTAAATGAGTTAGGACCCAAAATTGATCAACAAAAATTCGTCGGTTTTCTGGGTACAAGGGTGGGGCGGCGTGCCACCAGTGCACCAGAACTACTGGTCAGTAGTTTGGGACCTAGCGCGGCAGCCAGCAGTATGCCCAAAACTGCTGCTAGTAGTTTAGCGCCTGGCACCCTGCGCCACTCAGTACGTTAGGGTCGCCTGGTCCTTTTCCTTTCGTCCTTCTTTCCGTATGTGTTCTGTCGAATTGTGTCTATGTTTTCTTCTTATAATGAACTCTGGATGTTTTCATTAATCCTCGAGAGAGTCTACATGTCCCACTCACATGTCTCCATTTATTTTCCAAATTAAAGTAAGTTAAGAGGAAAGTTTAAAGGTTCTAATTCATAAAAGAACTTAAGAGTTTTCAAATGTTATACCTATGTTGATTATTGGGCTTGAAAGATAAGTTCATAAGTGCATATTGTAGGAGTGCAACCACGTCTAATGTTTTGAAAAGTATTTCAATAAAGTAAAAAGTCCCTTCTTTGTAATGGGTGAATTGGGCATAAAGTTATATTTATTATTTTAGGAGTAGTATCGAGCACCAAATTGGGTTAGAGTCTTTTATAACTCGAAAGTCCCATAAAACTACCTAGCCAACGTAGGATAGGATAGCATTGATTTTTCATGTGACTCTTCATTGCCTCTATGAAGGCCTATTAGATGGATCCATAATCATAATATCATCCCATACCCCGACAAAGTATAGGATGGCCCTTGCAACGTGGACAAAATGTTGTATCCTTGCTAGGATCATGGTAATGGTTGTCGGTTAGAGAAACTCCTCATAAAACAAAGTATATTATATTCATGTTGCTTTCATTGTATAACTTATTATTAAGCTTAAATAGTTTTCACTTCATATTCATGTATTGATCCAGTTATGTTGTTTCCAGTCATTCAAGTTAGTTAATTGTTTACTCTAACCCTATCACTTACTAGTACATTCAATGTATTGACATTATTCGACATGCATCTTATTATGATGCAGATACAAGTGTTCAGGATCATCAACGTGTGTTTCATTCAGATCTCTATTCACTCACAGTCAGTATTTCGTGAGGCCTCCTTGCTTCCAGGAGACTCCATTTTCATTTCACTTTTAGTAATAGTTGAGGTGTCGTGGGTCATGTCCCCACATCTATCTTGAATTATTAGATGCTTTATAGATATACATGATTAGATATGTTCATTATTTTATCAGGTTCTGGATTTAAAGTGATGACTTATGTTGAGTATTTTAAGACAGTAATTTGAGACTCTTCTTTAAATGTCTAAAGGTTCACCTATTTAAGCTTCTGCGTATTATGTAAAGTTATGTGAGTCATGGTATCCAGGTCAAGGGTTCGCTTAGGGATCAGAAATGGTTCTCAAGTGTCAGCTACATCTAGGGTGTAGGCTCGGGGCGTGACAGAGCTATACATGTTTATTTGGATGATTTCCAAGATATTTCTCCTTTATATATAGTGAAAACATATCCAGTCGTGAATTTAGTTTCAGTTGACCTAAAAATCTAATTTGCATCACTATATCCTTCAACAACTGCTGGATATTTGTCATAATGCAAAACATAATTTTGAGTGTCATCCAAGTACCCCAAAACCCTCTTCATTGACATCCAATGATTTTTATTGAGATTACTTTTGTATCAACTTAGTTCACTTATAGCACATGCTATGTTTGGTCGTATACAGTTCATGACGTACATCAAACTTCCCATTACTCTAGCATAATCCAATTAAGACTGACTTTCACCTTTATTCTTAGCAAGATCAAGGTTCACATCAATTGGTGTCTTTGCCTTTCTTAAATTCAATCTCTTGAACTCTTCAAGTACTTTTCGAATATAATGAGATTGAGACAACGCTAGACCGTAGGATTTTTATGAATCTTAATTACCAATATTGATCTTTCATATCAAACTTACTAGTGAGTATACAGTTAGTAGCTTTTACATTAGCAATGTCGTTGCTTATTTTCAACATGTCATCCACATATAGGCATACAGTGGCCTTTTGATTTGGAAGGTCTTTAATGTAAACACATTTATCACATTTATTGATCTTAAATCCATTTTCCAACATGGTTTGATCAAACTTTGCATGCCATTATTTCGGTGTTTGTTTTAGTCCATAGAGTGACTTAACAAGTTTGCACACTTTCTTCTCTTTACCAGGAGCTACAAAGCCCTCAGGTTGTTCCATGTAAATCTCTTCCTCCAACTTTCCATTCAAGAAAGTAGTTTTCACATCCATTTGATGCATGGATTTCAAGGCCGTATACTGCAGCTAGGGCAATTATCATTCGAATTGATGTAATCCTAGTCACTGGAGAGTATGTGTCAAAATAATCAAGACCTTCTTTCTGTCTAAAGCCTTTGACAACAAGTCTTTCTTTGTATTTGTCAATAAATCCATCATCTTTTATTTTCCTTTTGAAAATCCATTTCGAACCCAAAGGTTTGTTTCCTAGAGGAAGATCAACCAACTCTCAAGTATGATTGCTTAAGATTGAATTAATATCACTATTGGCAGCCTCTTTCCAAAAGGTTGAGTCCGTAGATAACATAGCTTCCTTGAATGTTTGAGGCTCACTTTCAAGAAAGAATGTTAAAAAATCATATCCAAATGAAGTAGTTTTCCTTTGATGTTTACTACACCTTGGACTCTCTTCATTAGGTACATTCTCTTTTGGTTCTTCTCGAGGTCCTTTAGAACCTCCACTAGATAACTCAATTTATTTTTATACAGATAGATATGTTCAAAGAATTCAGTATTAACTGATTTCATTACCGTATTGTCATGATTATCTGGATGTTCGAACTTATGAACCAAAAATCGACATGCCTTACTATTTGTGGCATATCGAATGAATACACAATCCACAATCTTATTTCCTATTTTGACCCTCTTAGGTATAGGAATTTGGACTTTGGCTAAATACCCCCACACTTTGAAATATTTCCAGTTGGCTTTTCTACCTTCTCATTTCTCATATGGAATAACATGTATCTTGTTGTGAGGCACTCTATTGAGTATTCGATTTGCTGTAAGGATATCTCCCCCCCCCCCACCCCACAAGTTTTGTGGTAAACCTGAACTTATAAGTAAGACATTCATCAGTTCCTTTAAAGTTTGGTTTTTCATTTATGAAATTCCATTAGATTGAGGAGAGAAAGGAGCAGTAGTTTGATGGATGATTCCATTTCCAACATATTTCTGCAAATAGAGATTCATATTCTCCACCTCTATCACTTCTGATCATTTTTATTTTTTATCCAACTTATTTTCAACTTCATTTTTATATTGCCTAAAAATATCTATTACTTCGTCCTTACCATTTAGCAAGTAGACATAACATTATCTAGTGCAATCGTCAATAGAAGTTTTGAAATACTTTTTCCCACCACGAGATGGCATTGACTTCATATTACAAGTGTCAGTCTAATCAGTTCTAAGGGGTATGAATTCCTTTCAATAGATTTATAAGGATGGTTAGCATGCTTAGATTCAATACAAACTTGACATTTTGATTGATTGCACTAAAAGTTAGGTAAAACATTTAAGTTAATCAGTTTTCGCAATGTTTTGTTATTGATATGTCCCAAACGTTCATACCATAAACATTTTGACTTAAGCAACTAAGAAGAAGAAGAATCTTTATTAATATAAACTGCAATTACATTGAGTTTGAAGAGGCCTTCAGTGAGTTAACCATTTTGCTACATACACCTCATTCTTACTCACTGCAACTTTATCAGAAATGAATACACATTTGAATCTGTTCTTGATAAGAACTGGTATAGACACTAAGTTCTTTCGCAATTACGAAACATACAAGACTCTGATCGAAGTTACCACTTTGCCCTAGGTCATCTTTAAGTAAATCTTGTATTTCCTTCCACCTTTGCAGTATTGGAGTTCACCATAAGCAACTTCTCGTCTGTTGGGGCTGGAGTATATGATGCAAATAATTCTTTGTTGGCACAAACATTACACGAGGCACCAGAATCTATCCACCAGTCTCTTGGATTTCCAACCAAGTTGCATTCTGAAAGCGTTGCACAAAGATTGTCCATCTCTTCTTTGGATTCAGCCAAATTTGTTTGATCCTTCTTATTGTCCTTCTTAGGAACCCAATATTCAGTAGCCCTATGACGATGTTTGCCACAATTGAAGCAGTTTCCAGTGAACTTCTTCTTAGGAGGATTGCTCAATTGGTTCAGATATTGTCTTTCTTTTCCTTGATTTTGTGGGATCTTCTTCAACAATATTTAGTTTCTACATGTATTTGGTTATGTGATTATCTAGTATTGCTTGTTCTATAGTTCCATTTGAATTGTGCTCTTAGAAAATAAGTATAAAAAATAGTGAAATTCAATGCTATTTTCCTTTGTTACAAAAAAAACAAGAAAGAGAGATGATGATATGTTTTTTAATCTAAAAGTGGGCATGAGCCCATTTATTAAATAAGAGGAACCAACAATATTTACAATCACCAGGCCCAACTGAAACCAAGTCCAACAAAAAAACTAAAGCAAAATCAAATCTTAATATAGAAACAACTAGAAATCAAGTCTCAGTCAAACAATTTGAGACATGATGCTTGTCAATACAACTCAGCCCCTGCCTCTTCATCTTCTCTGAAGGTTGTGAGTTACAACTTCAATAGTTCTTCCCCATTGATGAGATTCCAGTCTAGTAAGCTCGAGCAAAAACCTCTTGTACTTCAATTTGGTCTAACCCTACTTCTCTCTTGCTAAAACACAACAACCTCTCCATGAAACACTAAATCAAGCAACGACCAGGCTTAGTTGAATTTCAGATCTAGATCCATTGAATTGGTGCATACCCTTTGCTGAATCCTAGAGGTAAGTATATCATTACAAAAATGACTTGCTTTGCAGTATTCTTATCTAGAGATAATCAATTCATGCTTTATACATTGAGACATCATGATAATGAAATCAAAATTAAGGCTTGATCAATCTAGATAAAATTAGTAATCCCTCTCCTGAAATCAATATTTGATGGATTGAATCCCACAAATGAAATTAATACCACCATCTAAATTTAGATCTATGAGAAGAAAAAAAACATTGATTTTATGTATCTTTGAGGCTGAATTTGAGCATAATATTGTATTAACACCAACACCAGACTCATAAATGATCTGCACAACTGGAAATCAGAACCCCAAGCTATACCCATAGGTACAATAGACATAAAGATGATGTTATGGTTACTAGCTTGATGTTAAGATTATATAAAACTTAACTTATTTTTAGAAAAAGTAAAATAATAATCATATATGTAAATAAATCAAGACATCTGATGTTAGATTCTAACATTTTAATTTATGAGTCTAATAAGCAAATTAGAAAGAAAAAAAATAGAAACCCTTGCATTTGGGGTTTACAAAATTCAAAATAGGTTAAAGGTGAGTTGTTTTTCTAAGAAAATGATAATATATACATTTATTTTCTTACCTTAGTCGTGTAAGCATTGTTACCATTTTATTGGAAGTTCAGGTCCTGTATATTTCAATGGACTTTTCTTTAGTTCCTCACTAAATCATTTCTCATTTCTCTAAAAAAAATCCTTTGCGAAAAAAGAAGACACCACGAACTAGAAGAATGGATCACCAAGGCACTATAAAGAGGTCAATAGGTGTTTGGTGCTCTAATCCAGAACTAGTTGTGAGGTGCTCACCTCGAGTCAAAGGATCGATTGGCACCAACACACACATGTAATTTAGGGCACTTGGATGAGAGTTGCCCCCCATCATATGTTTTTCTATCCATATATTTTCCTTTATTTTCTCTATCATCTTCTGAGTAAGTGCAAGTCTTACCCCCAATGGTGTTACCTGGTGGGGGATGCTTTTACAATCCCATTAAGGAATCTAGCAACAAAAGATATCGCATATTCTTTGGTCGTAAACTGTCAATTTATGTCCCCTTGTAGACTGAATTTGTGCCTCCACAACCTCGTGGTCGTCCACAGTATTGTTATAATAACCACAAAAATTTCATTTGAAAGAAAATGTAACTCAACAACCTCTTTGTGGTTGTATGTTGTATATTCTCTATCAACCAAAACAACAGAGGCAACAACCTCCTCTTTGTTGTATGCGGTCATATGATGCACTCATCTACTGACGGTTATATGACATACAACCAAGAGGATATTGTCGCGCATAATGCTATGGTTGATTGTGAATATATGATATAAAATCACAAGGAGGTTTTTGAGATGCATATACCATCAAATAACATTGTTGTGGTTTATTGTAACTAAACCACAGATGACCATTAGATCAAAAAGGTACCTAGTCATTCTACAATAGTTCAAAAATTGACCACGGATGGCCAGGAAGTTTGCAAGACCCCTATATTGGCGGATTACTCAGTCGGGGATCATAAAAGCGTATTTGTCTAGGTAACACCATTGGTGTAGATTTTTATTACCTAAGTGACACTAGAGGGTGGAGAGGTAAGCATATGGACAAAAAACTTGTGATGAGGTGCAATTCTCATCCAAGTACCCTAATTATATGTTTGTGTTGGTTGCCAATGATCCCTTAACTCGAAGTAAAAACCTCACAAATCCTGCATCTTAAGCACCAAACACTTTTAGGCCTTGTTACGATGCTTGTTTAGCCATTCTTCTTGTTGGTGGGTGTTGCATTTTTTGAGAAGGACTTTTTTAGAGATCAATTGAGAAATGAATTGGTGAGAAACTGAAGAAATGTCTATCAAAATATATAGGATAAGAACTTCCAATAAAATGGTAACAATTCTTCCATGAATAAGGTAAAAAATTATATGTATTGATTATAATTAAGGGGTAACTCTTGATATTTCTTAAAACAACAACTCAACTTGTACCTGTTTTGGATTTTATAAACCCCAAATGCAATATGTTTCCCACTTCCTCTTCTTTTTTTCTCTTTTTCTTATTAGACTCGTTAATTCAAATGTTAGACTATGAAATGAGATTTCCTTCTTTATTCAATTTAGGATTATTTATTTCTTTTTATGAAAGTAAGTTTAGTGCTATATAATTTGAACATCAATCTAGTAACCATATGTAATAACCCTCGAGGTTATTTTCTTGTTTTTATGTTTTATTATTGTTTTGACCATTCTCGTAGCTTCTATGTTGATTTTGAGTTGTCGAGATGGTTGCATATTTCCCAATGTGGTCGGGAGAGATTTGAGTGAGTTTCCTTTATTTTGAGCCTTTATATGGTAGGGTTGCCTTTGATAAATTCCTAGTAAATGGGCCATATGAGATTTTTGTCTACATTGTTAGCTTCAAAACATTGAGTTTGTTCTGCTAGAACCTTTGGTTTAGATCCTGTAGTGGTCAGGTTGAGATTGAATCGCTTGTCTAATTGGTTGTTTAATGGTGGTGTTGACTTCGGTCAACATTTCATCTAGCTAGATGACCTCCATTGGTTATTTTATTGAGTGTAAAATGCCATTTCTGGTTGGGTGGCATATTTGGTTTGCATTCATTAGATCTCGATTGAATCTCGAGGGTCCATTCAAAACATGAGAGTTTATCCCAAGTTGCTTGTGTAGTAGTTGTTGAAGCGGACGCTCCCATAGAGCTCTGCACATTTTAGAGAGTTCACTACAACGGGATCCATCAGCACCAGTTAAGGATGGTGATGTCAGTTGGAGAGCACAACGGTGGAGATTTCTTGCACCTTCGGGCTCCTGTCCACTCCTATGGAGCTGGGGATCTTCATTGACCATCACTCCTACGTACCTTCTTTGCTTTAGCAGCATCGCAATAGTGACCACTAGTTTACCGGATTATCGGTGAGTGTTATATCTCTTTTTTTTTATTTATCTAAGAATGATTTTCCATTGTTGAGAGCTCAGGTTAAGGTGTTTTAGCTCATTTTTCTTAACATTTCACCTGATTCCAAGTTAAATCACTTCCTCTTTACTTTTTATTGCTTATTCTAGCTCCATTTCCATGTCTAGTTCTAGAATTGAACTTTGATTCTTTGATTATTTTTTATTCTATAAAATGATGTTTATGGACCATTTGAGGTTTGATAACCCTCGTCTTTCCCCAATGATAACGCTCAAATATACGTTTTCTAATTCAATGTATACGTGATCGTTAGCAATAAATAATCCAACTAAGAATTGGGGTCAAAACCCATAAGTAATGGTAAAGCTAGACTTCAATCACGAAGTACACCCATGTACTAAATTTTGTGAATTATTTAATCAACGTTAACATATATATAAATTCAAGAGATTTCAAATTATCAATAGTGAGATTGAATAACAAATTGTTAACTAGAGGAAAGGGCAAGGGAATTTCATAGGTAAGAAAGGAATACTAGGAGTGTGAGTAATTGAGTATCAATTTTGAATGTGGATAATTGTGTTGCTCAACATAGTTGATTCTTAATAGATAGACTAGATTATCAAATACAATAAGCATTTATTAATCACAAATCATCTTTCATGAGAATTTTGTCTAACCTCAACATGTGTAACATACAAAGCTAATCCAATAGCTCAATATAGTTTCCTTTTTCAAGAAAACTAACGATTGAACTTAATAAACGATTCACAATTAACTCATCCACTCCAAGCACATTTCACAAGCAAGCATAGAGATCTACAACTAGATTTGAGTTTGGAACCTCAAATCATACATGAAAACATGCTAAGGTAATTGAACTCATTATTAATCAACAATTAATTGAGCAAATACAAAGACCCACAAACAATTTAGTATCCAATTACATTGCACACCCCTAAAATTATGGAATTTTTAGCTACTCATTGTGGAAAGGAAAAGAATTATACCAAATGAATTGTTTTGCATTGAATCAAAATGAGCTTCAAATTTCAATTCCAAAATACCAAGATAAAAAACCCAGTAATTCTAAGTTATACAAGCCAAAAACCCCAAAAATCATTAGAATGTTCTCAGTGTGATTTCTAAAAAATGGACTGAATATAAAATGTGCTTACGTCTATCCATATTATCTACTAAAAATATGGATAATTAACGAATAAAATGGATAAATAAATATCTAAGATTAGAGACATAATCACGGAAAATAGTTATAATTTGTTTAATAATGATTTGCAGCTATATGTTATAAGGGGAGAGAGGCGAGAGAGATTGGGAGAAGGGGTAAAGAGAGGAGAGAGACGAATTTTATTTGTATATCTACTGGATAATTGTATATATATCATATATATCACCGATTGTATTTGTATATTTGTTGGATAAGTATATATATGTAATTAGTATGTATGTGTATCAAATATCAATGGATACAAGTTGTATCCCAATACAATTTATATCAATGAATACAAATTGTATCCGAATACAATTTGCATCACTAAATAAATTGTATTAGTGAATGCATTTTGTATCAATATTGTAGCAAGTTAAACATTTGTATTTGTATAATTGATTATTATTATTTGTATTGACGTTGTATCAATTGTATTAACAAATACAATTTGTATTTAAAATACAATTGTAGGGTGGGGGGCAGAGAGAGGCAAAGAGAGAGAGGGAAAGGAGAGGATAGAGGCGAGGGAGAGCTGGCAAAGAGAGGAGGGAGGAGAGCGAAAGTGCAGAGAAAGGAGAGAGGCGAGGGACAGAGGGAGAGAGGAGAGAAAATAGCAACCAAACCTTAACTATAACTACAAATTATAATTCTTTCAAACTATAGTGGTGGTGTATTGTAAATGCATATCTTATATTCACCTAATTACGTAATTTTTTCATAAATAAATGAAACTCCACAGCAGTAATATTGAGCTCATTTGGATTGGCTTAAAAAAGTAGTTTTTAAACTTATTTTAAGTTATTTTTAACTTTGTCAAACACTCACTGACTTATTTTAAGTTATTTGTATATTTGTTAAACACTTCCAAAAGTAAAAAACTGACTTAAAAATAGATTTGACCAACTTTTAAATCAAAGCCAAACACCCTCTTAAAGTCGCATCTCTTTTCTGGATTTTGATTTGAAGGCTTTCTTGAAATTGTTGGGCTCTAAATTCGTGGGAAAACATTTAAGAACTATATACTAGTCAAATTGTTGTTTGGTTTCTGTTTATGACCAAATGATCAGGACAATCAAGTGTATTTGCTTTAGGCTGGAAGAAAAAAGCACTACAATGTCCATATTATCCAAGGGGTAACCTATTTTTTTTTCCGTGTTAAATATGGGTGGATCAGATATTTTATCTGTGAACCATTTCTGACCCACCCATATCCGACTCAACTCACCCATCAGCCACCCCGAGTCTACATGAACCAACCAGCAAACAAAAACAAGTGATCCAAGAAAAACATAGTATCAGGTATGCTGAAAAACTTGTTATCCTACTAAACTGAAGCACAAACACCAAAGGTGACCTTAAAAGGATTTCTGAAGTATGTTGTTGACCAAGACACGGTAGTATAATTGCAACTTCTATGCTTGTATACCAGTCTTTATGTATTTCCATTATTGGAAACAAAAAATGAAATAGAAGATTATGAATAACTAGAGGTATTCTGCATTATGTATGAAACATTCGATATACTAGAAGACTCAGCTTCTGCGTTTGCTTGTTGCATTTCTCTAGTAGGATGGTAAAGTGACACGCAACAATCACGGTGGCCATAAAGGATCAGAAGTAGAACATGACAAGGTTCATTCTTCAAGCAACAGTTTGGACTGCTCTGTCAAAAATTTCTTCAGCAGAAGCTGCACGCCCAACAAGCATGTGATCTGGATGTGATATTTTCAACTGGCTGCAAATAGCAAGTCAAACAAAGCAGCAATCAATCAATTTGTCCTTTCATGCTAGATGTCAAAATTCACACAAGTGAAAAAAAAGGGAGGGGCTCTGAATCTGCCTGAACTCAGGAGCACATGAGACTCCAAACAAAGAAAATGAAGACACTGAACATTCTGGATTCAAATAGGTTGGTGAAATGGAAAAAGATAACTCAACTTTTTTCTTAACTTGTATGCCACAACTTATTTTAGGAAGTTTTGGACACAAATCCTCCTGGCTCCTACTATACACATAATAGGTATCACACCTAAACTTTGATACAAGGATTTTCTAATACTGAAGTTTTACGGAATAGAAACCTCCAAGGCTGGATGAGGGCAAAACTATCCTGCTTAATTCAACATGGCCCCAGAGAATGGCATAAAGGGAGATCACAGAGAGGTGACTGAAAAGTTGGCATATACAATCTAATTGGAAAATATATATAGCCAAGGTCCAAACCAGTGAAATGAGATTACGTGCTGGCTTAGTGGCGTAAGCCTTAATATTCCAAATATCATGGAGAGCAAAAAGTAGGTGACAAACCAAACGTAACTATGAGTGAGAAGGAAAGCACGAACTTTATCACTACTTTCTTTGAGTTCTATCAAGGCACCTTGAGAGAATTCACAAAAAGGAGGAGCAACTGATACATATGTCATACCTGAGATAGCGTGTGTATGGTTTCCCAAGGTGAAGACTGCAGACAACCAAATTGGCTAGCGTCTCTGAATCCTTTGTGTCCTGCATGAATCGAAAAGATTCTCTTCATTCTCCCAAAAATAATGGACACAACAAGGCATCCAATGAAACCATTGAAGGCCAAGTAGCATAGTGAGAAAGACTTTCTTGAATGAAGAAATTAGGACGGGCATGCAGTATAATCTACAGGATTTGGTCATAAAAAACTTGATTGAAAATATATTAAGACTTCAAAAGAGACCTTGTTTAGGGCTTCAAGCAACAGTGTCTCAGCTTCGTCAAAATTCCCCATGTGCATGCAGCAAACAGCCTTCCCATTCAGGATTGGGCTTGTCATCTGGTTCTTCTCTGAGAAATCTTGGAAGATAAGATAAGCTTCTTGTATCTTTGAACCACCCTGATTCAAAGAAAAAATATTTATGAATATTCCCAATTTTTTTATCCCTGTTGTTTGGCAACAAAGAATTGGACTGGTGAACTACCACTGCCAAATTTAGCCATGCATTTGCAAGTTGAGTTAGGGTATGATCTTCATCCGCTTGTTGCATGATTCTCAACTGTTTCTCTGCATAATCGGACCTATGCATCTTAATGAATATCTGGACATTCAAAGCATGCCTGCAGAATACTCAAAAGTGAGAATATACTTCTAGAAGACTCATTTTCAAAGGATATGGGCAAACGAAATAAGTTTTTTGACCAGAAATTAGATGAAGTATAGACAAATAAGGTTTCAGATTGAACAAAATTGCCTTTCAAGTTCCATAACTGAAGCAGTACAACAATCTACAGCTAGAAACTAAACAAGCCACAGAAAGTAAGAAAGAAGAGAAACAGAGAAATATTCTCCATGAATATGGAAGGAATAAAGAGTTATGTTTTTTTATCTCATTTAAATCCTGAGATTTTATTACATTATCCTACTTTGTTTTTATACTATAAAAGGGCTCGAATTA
The DNA here is from genome assembly GCA_029582585.1 of Solanum bukasovii. Lineage (NCBI taxonomy): Eukaryota > Viridiplantae > Streptophyta > Magnoliopsida > Solanales > Solanaceae > Solanum > Solanum bukasovii. The sequence continues at coordinate 37,414 of JAJOOI010007410.1, forward strand.
AATCCTGCTTTGTTTTCATACTATCACCATTTACATGAATTTTGAATCTTAGGTTACACATAAACTTCAGAAGTTAATAATTTACGATTTTATAACAAAACCAAATTAGTTGCTCTAGAACACCGACTAAAGTTATGAGGTGATTTCAAACATGTATACATCGTAAGTTACCATATTCCCAATACTCAACCCTTTGATTGAAATCCATTTCCAGGAAGGGCCCGGAAGCTTGGTTAGAGGCACCACTTAAGATTTACCAAGTGTGCTAGATCACCTATTTTGGTATTTATTTCTTAAGTTACATATTAATAGTATAAAAGAATTGACTCCTATAATCCACATCAACCTAAATTTATAAAGAAATTTTATTATTTCAAGGGAAGGTGTAATACATCCCTCAGAATCCTCATAAAAATGTGGTTAGCTTGTGATTAAAAAAATGATTAAAGTTTTGACAAAGACACCATTCATTACCAAATGTTCAAGTATTTTAGTGTTATTCTTAATATACCTAAGGTGTGAAATAGATGTTAGCTACATGACTAAATTTTAGACAAGGCAACATGGTTTCTATTCCTATGTGGGTTTAGCCTATTCAAATAATGATGTCCTTTTGTAGTAAGACTATGTCAATTATTCTGAAAGAAACTAAAAACTAGCCCTCCAAGTCGAGCTAAGCTATGAAGTTTGAACTACCCATATAAAAAGAACCAAGGAGAGGTCAACAAATCGAGCATCAAAAAACAAACTAAAATTGATCAGCTATCGGCTTACACACCCTCAATTAAACTCAACGATATCCTATCATAAGGCTTTAATAATACTCGACCCAGCCCAATTTTGATTTCATTAAAGTGGATCAGAATTCGACAAGATAGAAAAGGGTTGATACTGTTGAGTACTTCTCTATTTTGCAGCCTAAAAGATAGAATCGAATGAAAACTAGCATTTACAGAATCTTAAGCCAAACAAACAAATGCACACATAATGCATCATAAACCATGTTGTCACTCTCACCCCATAGGTAAGCTTCTAAAATATATTAATGAATACCATTATCGACTAGGCAGCGTATTCAACAAACATGTACCCAAACATAATCAATACACATCTTAAGACAAACAACATCATGAAGATCCTTAACATGTTCCAAAATGCCAAGATGCAATAATAATTTTAGCAAGTTAAACAAATAGGGCGTGTGTTGGGAAGAAGGAAGACAAGAAACACATCCAAATGGTCATGTTGATTTTGACAGAGAGGTAACTCGAACCAAACAACCAAAACAGACAAGCATCGTCCTAAACGACAAATACAAAACAAGTAAAAGGAGATCAGCTGTCAGAAAAAAATCAAACATAGAGATGCTGAAACACCAAAGAGAACCCTCACCATTCACTCAGTTGCTGATCCAAAATTTTAGGATTCCTTTTCTCCTTGTTATGAAAAGGACTAAATCAGTAAGTTACCAGTTTCAAAAAAAAAAAAAAAAAAAAAGGACTAAATCAGCAAATGGAATAATATTTATCACAACAATGGTGTCCAGGCCAGCTTACTCACTGGCCTGCATACAACCCAACATCACAGAAAATGA
>JAJOOI010007411.1:0-57470 GCA_029582585.1 Solanum bukasovii
CCCCCCCCCCCCCCCCCTTTTTGACATCCTTTGTGAAATTCCTAACTTCGCCACTTTTCATAGAAAATATTATATTTTGGAGGTAAAGATGAGCTATGTAATCAGTGTGACTCTTCTCTTTAAGAAATAACCAATAGCAGTGAGACCCTCATAAAGGAAACAAATATTCATTTCAATAGATCCCTACTTGAGGGATATCAGTAATGATATGCTAGTTCTACCTTCCCACTAGCAAGGGCTATATAGGTAATATTTAACTACAAGGTGCACTAGGTCTAACGAATCCCCTGTTAGCTACGGGATCCATCAAGGTCTAGTCCTATCAATACTTTTCTTTGTAAACAGTAGAAACATTTTAAAATGTTATAAGACATTTAAGTTCTTATCAAATCATAGTATATAAAAATTTAACCAAAAACCTATGTCAAAATACTATTTCTCAAGTAAATGTTAAACTCTTTCAATAACGGTAATCATATCTCAAGTATCAATAAACATGTCTTATAAAAGAGAGTTTATCTCAAATACCTATTTCGGTATCATATCAAGTAAAAGACTTGTCCCTTATGCAAGTTAAACATATTCGATAAAGCATTCACTTTTTAAACCATGTATAAATCATGAAAGTTATAAAACACAAATTGTGGTAAGATACACATAGTACTTGTGACAAAATTGGCTCCAGCCACCCGTATGACTTCCTACGATCAATCTATAATCACATCAAATCAATCTCTTGTTAATTTCTTTGTTTAGGCTAATTCTATAACAATTTTATAAGAACCCATCCCTTGAGATTTTATGTTTGAGTCTAACTTTGTCAAACTATATGTATCCATTCTTTGAGTAATTAGTTAGTCCAATAGCTATAAGTTTCTGCCTATTCATATCATTTCTTCCTCTAGATATTTGCTCGAACTTATACCAAAAATAGTGATTAATCCAAATCTGATATAGTCTTGCCCAAAATTTTCCTTCTCTGAGCTTTATATTGCTAACTTCTTAAAGTTTCCAACTAAAGGACTATCTAAGAAAAACTATGCTCAAGTCCCAGTAACACCAGTTAATCCCAATCTATTTATCATAAATCATATATGATGGTGTATGTATAATACCTTGATTTTGGATAGTAGTTGCTGAAGTCCAATGTGTCTCTTCGAAAGGCGGGCAACCCAACATGAACTTAACATGTCACTTGAAGGGAGATGACAACCCAATCTTGAACTTAATATGTCACTTGAAGGGATGTGACGATCCAACGTGTCTCTTTGAAAGGCGGACAACCCAATTTGAATATAACATGTCACTTGAAGGGAGGTGACAACACAACTTGAATATAACATGACACTTGAAGGGGATATGACAACCCAGTTTGAATATAACATATCACTTGAAGGGAGGTGACAACCCAACTTTAATATAACATGTCACTTTGAACGAGGTGGCAACCCACCGTGCCTTTTTGAAAGGTGGACGACCCATTTGAATATAACATATCACTTGAAGGGAGGTGACAATCCAACGTGTCTCTTTGAAAGGCGAACGACCCATTTGAACCTAACGTGTCACTTGAAGGGAGATGACAACCCAATCTTGAACTCAATATGAATGGTGTATCACAAAATCTGCAATAACAATGTTAGTAACAAATGTAACATAAAAGCAACATAACTATGCAAACATAGCCTCATATGAACAATGAACAATGAACAAGGTGATTAACTAATGCAACATTTCAAACATAATAACATCATGAGTATAAACAAAAATGTCAATTTGAATGGAATAACAAAATAAAAAGTGTCATTTTAAACGGTATGACAAACCAAATTTAAAAAGATGTTATTTTGAAGGGTATGACGACCCAAAAATAAAAAGATGTCAGTTAGAAGGGTTTGATGACTCAAAAATACAATTTTAACTATGAAACAGTTCACAAAGTTATTTTGGAGAAGTATCAACAGTGAAACGGTCCACAAAGTTGGTTTGGACAAGTATCAACAATGAAACGGTCCACAAAATTGGTTTGGGAAAGTATCAACAATGAAACAATCCATAGATTTGATTTGGACAAGTATCAATAATGAAACGGTCCACAAAGTTGGTTTGGACAAGTATCAACATTGAAATGGTCCACAAAGTTGGTTTGGATAAATACTGACAAGTGGGTGTTAGCCCCATTTTTTTAACAATGAAACATGTTTTAACTTGGTTAGCACCAACAAAGGTATTGTACAAAAATTTCTCACAATTCTTTTTCTTTCAAGTGAGATTGACTTCGATGTAATTCCTATGGATTCAAGTGGTACCTCAAGTGTACTTAGGTAACGACAATATTTGTTCATAATACTACAAACAAAGACTTTGAACTAGACCTAAAATAATGTTTCAAGTGCCCTCACTACAAAGAAAGTCCCAATTTGCACACATTTAAAGTATTTGGAATTGGGGACATTTGATAAAATCCACTTACACTCAGAAAAATGTTCAACGCATGCAATTGTGATACTATATGCTTGGCCTTCATTTAAATCTCCACTAATTTGATAACATTTGAACTGAAATCATGTAGGTCTTTTTATTGTCTTGTAATGTAGGCTTAGGAACATGTAGGATGTTCATTTAGGAAAAAGTGATTTAATTCTTTCTTGAACATTGCACTGAATTTCTTCTCTCAACGTTTATTATGCTTTTAGTGTTTGATCTTCTTTCTTGTCCCTTCCTTATGTACTTTTGACTTATTTTAAACATTTGCTTGTCTAAGATTTCCCCTCTTCTCTCCATCTTTTGAAGTTTCTCCTGATTGTTTGGAGTGTTTTTCTTCTTTTGTTGAAATTCTGCTTGCTTAAACTTGTGGTAAATTTTCAACTTTTTCTTCTTTCTTTAGAAGTCAATTTTGTATTCTTTACTTTTAGGGACTTTGATAACTTTTGTCTTTGATAAATTTTAACTTTGAATCTTCTTTTGTAACTTGCATGTCTTCAGTGCGCTCAAGAAAGTCAGACCAAAAGAGGGATATTGTGTATAAGCACTCAAAGGGTATAGGCTACAATGTGGTTGTCCAAAGAAAAAGGCTTAGGGCTCAAAGTGGGGACATCTAAGGATTAATGTCATTTGGTGGGCTTTGAAAGGCTCAAACGTGTCAAAGAAGGCCTACAATCAGTTTTACAATCAAACATTACTCAGGATTTCACCTCAACACATTCATACCAAGTTCTAGATCAACAACACAACACAATCGAATTTAATTCAAAACTCACCATACAATGCACATGAAACAATGAATCTGATTTTATTCTTACCTTGAATGTATGCAAGAGAATATTTTTCAAGTGTAACAAAAGTATGAATGAGAGGTACCAAAAGAATGTATGGTTTAACAAGAAGTCTATCTTTCTCCATTGTACCACACAATGTACACTCTAACTATGTTGGCACAACAAAGTTAAAAAATGATTTAAAAAATATGAACACTTTTAGAAGAATAAAAAATAAAGAATCTTTTGAATAAAGAATAATGAACCCTAGAAGGGCTACCTACATATCTAATTGATGAAAATCAGGTTTGCGTAGTTCATTTAGATGTGACATAAAATATATTTTTTGAACAAAGAATGATTTTTTTGAAAGAAACATAACATAAATGAGAAACTAATGAGTCACATTGAAGGGCGGACAACCCAAATTAACAAATAATATTTTTTATGATTTAAAGAAAAGGTAACAAAAATGAAAAATCAACAAGTCACATTGAAGGGCGGACCACCCAAATTAACAAATAATCTTTATTTTTATTCTTTTAAAGAAAAGTAACAAAAATAAAAAATCAAAGAGTCACATTGAAGGTGTTCCACCCAAACTTTTAAAAAAAATGTTAAACAAAAATCTTTTATTTTCAATGGAATGTAAGACAAATAAAAAGTTGAGATATACATTGAATATAACATCAGGTACAAGAAAATTAATGCAAAAGTATAGATCAACTCGAAGCAGTGCCTCATAACTCTGGTGTCTGAGCACAACGTTGGTGAAATTTTTGAGGGAATTCTTTGAAATTTTTTCCCGTGTTTCAACTTTAATACCTCCGGTATTCAATCTTGTAACAACTATCTCCTTTGTGAAATTTTTGGAGACCTCGTCAAAATATTTTTTCCTAGTTTTCGCTTTGAAATAATGGAAAGCTTACGGGGAACATGATCGAGCCGTTGTGGCGCCTATGCATCCCATAAAGCAGGAATCAGGTCAAACGTAGTTCCAACAGATTGTGACTTGAATAGAGATTGAACTAAGATTATAAATGTTCTAAAACTAGGTGACCAGGAGTGGCTTTTTGAAAGACTGGGGCGATAGCGAACAACTTGGGTGGAAACTATGGCAATTATTGGAAGCATGATGAACCAATAAATTGCCTATCATTCCAAAAATGGTTACATATATAAAAGACCGGTTGCGGTATCGCAAAACCGTTCTTTAATACACAAGATTGATGCCATATGGCGAAAACTGTCATAAATCAATGTACATATAATCAAGTAAATAATGAACAAATAATTAGTACAATATGCAAATAATCAACAAACAATACAAGATATAATAAATAACACAATAAAAGAAGTCTCTTCAATTTGAAAATATGAATCTATAATGGTTAGAACATCTATTTCTCCAGCGTAGTCGTCATTCTGTTGACATCCATTTGAGAAGGTGCAACGTTGCGGTGACTCAAAATATAATTCAATCAATTTAAAAAGAATAAAATAATTTTAAAATGGGTAGGGGTAAAAGGGAGTCGCCGCCTAGTTTTAATGAAACTAGGAAACCAAATAATAAATTCACTTAAAAAATGTCTATGAAACCAATAAATTCTAGGTAAGGGGTTCAACTTATTGCTAAGGAAAGGCGTTAGGCATCCTTCGAAATTCACAAATATGGGTCCCGACAAAATTCATTTTTTGAATTGAGGAGTAGATAAAAATAATATACAAGTATAAGAAACATGTGATATACACAAATAATAATAAAATAAGACAGTAAATATAAGTAACAACCTAAGTTTGCCTAACGTCAATAATATACACAATAAATGAATATAGAGTATAAGTCGAACTTCATTAGAATTGTTTCAATGGAAAGCAACTCTTGATAACTGTAAAGACACTTAGTAAAAGTTTTAGTATTAAATAAATATGAATAAAAATAAATTAGTTAAATAATAACTTTAAAATAAAAATCCGCCTTATGAACGTGGGAGGCCTTGGAAGTTAACGATAATTTCTTCATCGGCCAAATTTATCAACCAACATATATAAACTTAAACTAAATTTCCGTTTTTTACAGTGGAGAGACCTCAAAAACCGACGGAGAGATTTTTTCATTGGCCAATTCTAAAAATCAATGTAAACACAAAGTCATATAAAATTATACGGAGCCATTAGCAAGCAGTATTCAATAACAATAAAATAGAGACAAATAGAACAACATTATGAGAATGAGAAAGCAATAGAAATAGTTTATCATCAAAACTCACAGAATACATAAGTAACAAGTAATGATAAATAAATTAAAATAGATAAACCATTCAGCCATAACAAAGTAATAACAAATGGAACAATATAAAATAATAATAGTACTAAAACAACAACAATAGTAGTATAACATTAAATTTGTTTAACAACCATAAAAATCATAAAATAGTTACCACTAAAAAAAAAAATACTGAATAATCAAAGCAAAAGGTCACAAAAACATTTGGATGAAGAATAATTAAACATAAGAAAAATTGGGAAAACAAACAATCATAGAATTAACAGCAAGGAATAAAATGCTTAAAAATAGACAGAAATAGGTGTAAAAAGCAAAATTAAAGTGGTCACCGGATTTTGGAGATTGGGGGTCCGTTGATATTGTTGGTTGTTGTTTTGGTGGTGGGTTTCGATAGTGTGTTGAGCTAATTGTTGGTGGTTTTGGGTCGGTTTGAAGGTTGGAATCTGGTGGTTTGTGGTAGCTTTTGGTTGGGGTTTCTGGGTCGGTGTTTAAGGTTGGAGAATCGGGTGGAATTTGGATGGTTGGTAATGAGATATTCCCTGTTGACAAGCTAGTTAAAGAAGGTAGCTAAAAGTAGTTAAAGATAGGTAAAGGTAGAAGTGACTTTGTAATGAATTTGTTATAACAAACTCATATGTAGTTAATTGAAAGGTGGTTACCAAGTCATTGAAGCATGAGCTCTATATACTAGCTTCTTCTTGTTGTAATACACAGTTTTGAGAATTAATCAATAAGAGTCTCTCTTCCTCTTCCTCTTTTGAATAACTCCTTATGAGTTCATGTGATTTAGCTTGTCTTTCAATTACGTTCATGGTATCAGAGCTATTCACAATAATTATTGTGATAGGCATTCTCGTTTAAGGATCAAAGAATTGGTTAATCTGATTCACAAATTCATTTGGGTTTTTTAGTTGATTTGCTGATCTAGGCTCGATTGCAACTGGATTCTGTATTCAACTGTGTTTATCTTCCACAACAAAGTATTTTTCTTCAAAATCAAGGAAGCTTTGTTGATTGTTCATCATGCCCACTAACAGAGCAATTGATGATTTGTCTTAGAATTTCGACAATGGACAAAATGCTGGTGTATCTTATCCATTGCAGACCAGTTCATCAATTGGACAAGGTATTGACTACAATCACCCTTTCTTTCTTAGTCCAACTGATATCAGTGGAATTAGTATTATCTCGTTTCAGTGTCTTGGAGTTGAGAACTATACCCTATGGAGTAGATCTATTACCCTAGCTCTATTAGGAAGAAACAAAATAGGGATAGTTGATGGATCCTGTAGAAAGGAGGTGTATAATGAGGAACTGTGGGGACAATGGGAGAGAGTAAATGCCATTGTGTTATCCTGGTTAATGAACTCAGTGTCCAAGAGTCTCCTGAGTGGAGTAGTTTTTTCATCGAGTACTGCACAAGTCTGGAATGATTTGAATGAAAGGTTTGATAGGATAGATGGATCTAGAACTTACAGTGTTCAGAAAGAAATTGTCTCACTGCAACAAGGCACTAATTCAGTATCAATGTATTACACAAAGCTCAAAACCTTGTGGGATGAGGTTGAAGCTCTGGTCCCTGCTCCTTGTTGTAGCTGCGATAAATCAAGGAGTTTTGTATTACATCTGAATAGGCAAAAACTGTACTAGTTTTTGATGGGATTCAATGAATCCTATTATCAGGCCAGAGGTCAGATTTTGATGATGGATCCATTACCTACAATCAATCATGCATATGTGATGATAGTGGGTAATGAGAGTCAAAAGGCTGTAGTGTCTCACATTGGTAGCATGGGGCTGAACTCTGTTAGTATGGATTCTGTGGCTATGTACTCTAAAACAGGTAGCTCTTCAGGAGTGAATCAGAGATTCAAGAAGAACTCATTGTTGGTTTGTGACTTCTATAAGTGCAAAGGTCATAACAAGGAATTCTACTATAAAATAGTAGGGTATCCACCTGATTTCAAGTCCAAAAGGAAAGTTCAAGGAGCTCCTTCTGAGGTCACCTCATCTGGATCACATAACTCTAGTCAAGCTCATTTCTCCTATGGTATGAATACCAATGTTCAAGTACTAGGATGCAGAAGGAAGTCTGATTCCTCTCATATTGATCAAGGTGGGGTTGGAAGCTCAAGTTCCACACACTACTCTAGACAAGTGAGTCAAGCTGAATTAGAAGTCAAACAACTACTTAAGGGGTGCACTTTTACAAAGGATCAATATGATCATATACTCAAAGGCTATCATCAAAACACATACCCTACTTCTCCTTACTGCAGTGCTACACTTGTTGCTCACACTGCAGGTAAAACATTATTTGTTTCTGATAGTAATAAAGTATGGATTGTAGATACAGGTGATACAAATCACATGGTATATAACTTCAAAGAAGTCCCGCTCCGACCGCCCGATGAATCATCTACTTAAAAGGACCCTCCCCACAGTCCGCCCTTTCTTGAATTATTTGGTCATGCAATACTTATTGAATACAAAGAAGAAAATGCATTTCGACACCGTCGACTTGGATATGTTTATTAAAGGATAAGTGAGAAAACTAGAGGTTCTTAAGTATGTATACCTGCCTAATGGAGACATTACCCAAGTAACTCGTGTAGGATCCTGTGCTGTATCAGATAGCAGTGCCATTTCCAATGTCTCCTACTTGCTTGAATTTAAGCACAATCTGATGTCCGTAAGCAAAGTGACTAAGGAACTAGGTTGTTCAGTCACCTTCTTCCCTAATTGTTGTGTTTTCCAGGATCTTTACACTAGGAAGGTGAAGGAAGTTGGTGAAAAGTCAGGGGGCTTGTATACATAAAAATATGTCACAGATGAAAAACCTACTGCATTGGCTGCCACACAAGTCTTCTCAGATATGGAGGTGTGGCATCAAAGGCTAGGTGATGTATCATCTGCAGTGTTAGCTAAGATCTTTGATATGAATACAGAAAGTCAGTGTAAAGTGTCTAGTTTGTCCATATGCTAAGCAAACAAGACTAAGTTTTCCTTCAAGTAGTATCAAAAGCTCAGCTTGTTTTGATCTGATTCATGTGGATCTTTGGGGACCATATAATACAACTACTTTTGATGGAAATAAATACTTTCTGACTATTGTTGATGATTTGTCAAGAATGACTTGGTTGTTTTTACTTAAACATAAAGATGATGTATATGTGTAATTGCAAGTATTTCTGAAGTATGTTACAAATCAATTTGCTAAGACTGTTAAGGTGATAAAAACTGATAATGGTACTGAGTTTGTCAACTCAGTGTGTGAAACCATGTTTAAAAAGTTAGGAATTATTCATCAGAGGTCTTGTCCATATATCCCTCAGCAGAATGGGGTGGTTGAAAGGAAACATAAACATTTACTTGAAGTCACAAGAGCACTAAGGTTTCAGGCACAAATTCCCTTGAAATAGTGGGGGCATTGTGTGCTAGTTGCAGCTTATATCATTAATGGAATTCCTAGTAGTGTGATCAACTTTCAAACTTCGTATGAAAGGCTATATGGCAGTATGCCAATGTTGTCTCATTTCAGAACAATTAAGTGTTTATGCTTTGCCAAGAATTTGAATGAACATGATAAGATGCTACCAAGATCCAAGTCAGCAGTCCATATGAGATATTCAGAAATTCAAAAGGGATATGTACTATTTGATCTCTCTAATAAAACATTTTTTGTCATTAGGGATGTCCTATTCAGAGAAGATATGTTTCCCTTCTCACAAGTAAAGGAACCTACTATGCAACACATGTTTAAGGATGTGCTACAAAGCCCAGTAGTGTTTTTTCAAAAGTTGAATACTCAAGTTCCTGTGTCATCTAGTTGTAATAGAAGTGAACAGGAGCTTGTCAACATTACACATCAGTCTGAGGAAATAAGTGATTAGGTAGTTACAACAACTGATCACTTAGAGGAGTATGATACTATAGATCTTCCAACTGATGATAACATTCATGAAGCACCAGTTCAAGAGATTCAAGAGGTTGTTGCACCAGTTGAACATAGAAGGTTCTACCAGGACTAGACTACAACCATTATGGATGCAGGACTTTGTTACATCTAACAAAGTGAAGTATCCTATGAGTAGCTACATGTGCTATAGTCAGCTTACCCCTTCCTATTAATGCTACATTGCTGCTACATCTTCACTGAAAGAATCTGCCACTTACTCAGAGGCTGTTAAGGATTACAGATGGGTAGAAGCTATGTAGGCTGAAGTGCAGGCATTGGAAAACAACAAGGCTTGGGTGATCACTGATTTGCCCTTTGGGAAGAAACCTATAGGCTGTAGGTGGATATACAAAGTCAAATACAAGTCTACAGGGGAAATAGAAAGGTTCAAGGCAAGGCTAGTTGCTAAGGGGTACAGCCAACAAGAGGGATAGATTATAAAGAGACTTTCTCACCAGTGGTAAAGATGGTAACAGTGAGGTCTATATTGTCTATTGCTGCTTCAAGGCATTGGCATATCCATCATATGGATGTTTTCAATGCCTTTCTACAGGGTGATCTAGAAGATGAAATATATATGCAACTTCCTCAGGGTTTTGTCAGTTAAGGGGAGAAGGTGTGTAGACTGACAAAGTCATTATATGGGCTTAAATAAGCTCCAAGACAATTAATCACAAGCTAACTGAAGCTCTCACTAGTCTCAAGTTTAAACAAAGTCAATATGATTATTCTTTGTTTATTCAAAAATCAAAAGTTGGAGTTTGTATTGTACTTGTGTATGTGGATGATATGCTAATCACTGAAATCAGTCTTCAGTTGATAGAAGAAACAAAACAATCACTACAAAAGGCTTTCAAAATGAAGGACTTAGGTGACCTAAAATACTTTCTAGGTATTGAGTTCACTAGGTCATCAAAAGGTATACTGATGAATCAAAGGAAATATGCCCTTGAACTTAAAACTGAAGTTGGTATGTCAACAGCCAAACCTGCAGGAACCCCTATGGATGTCAATGTCAAACTAACTTCAAGGCAGTATGATGAGCAAGTGGAAAATAGAAAGGCCTATGAGGATCCTTTGATAGATCAGGCAGCATACCAGAAGTTGATTGGAAAGCTATTGTATCTTAACATGACTAGACCAGATATATCTTTTAGCACTCAAACACTAAGTCAGTTCCTACAACAACCTAAGATGTCACATATGGAAGCTGCATTAAGGGTAGTCAGATACTTAAAAATGGAGCCTGGACAAGGTCTATTATTAGGCAGTTGTTCTAATGAAACAGTAACTGCATTTTGTGATGCAGACTGGGCTTCTTGTCCACTTACCAGAAGGTTTGTTACAGGCTACACGGTCAAGATAAGTGATTCTTTGGTGTCTTGGAAAGCTAAGAAGTAGAACACATTCTCCAGAAGTTCAGCTGAAGCTGAGTATATGAGCCTTGCTTTTATTGTTTCAAATTTAGTGTAGTTACGTGGAATGCTGAAAGAAGTGGGAGTTGAAGCTCAATTACCAGTGCATGTTTATAGTGATAGTAAGGCAGCTATACAAATTGCTGCAAACCCAGTGTACCATGAAAGGACAAAACACATGGAGATCGATTGTCACTTCATAAGGGAAAGACAACAACAAGACTTGATCAAAGTAAACAACATTCCTACACAAGAACAACCTGCAGATGTGTTGACAAAAGGGTTGTCCAGATTACAACATGAATATCTATTATCCAAGCTAGGAGTGTTGAATATCTTTGTCCCTTCTCGGTTGAAGGGGAGTAATGCCATATTCCCTATTGACAAGCGAGTTAAAGAAGGTAGTTAAAAGTAGTTAAAGATAGTTAAGGGTAGAAGTGTCTTTGTAATGAATTTGTTATAACAAACTCACATGTAGTTAGTTGAAAGGTGGTTACCAAGTCATTGAAGCATGAGCTTTATTTAATAGCTTCTTCTATTGTAATACACAGTTTTGAGAATTAATCAATAAGAGTCTCTCTTCCTCTTCCTCTTTTGAACAACTCCTTGTGAGTTCATGTGATTTAGCTGCCTTTCAATTATGTTAGGGTCTGGTTCTTAGAAGTGAACAAGGAGAGAGTAAAGAGGCTTGAGTGCTTTGGCTCACTGGTTGGATGGTTTAAGTGGGGTGCTGACCGGAAAAGGGAAAAGTAATGGTGGTGTAGTGGGTCTAGTGAGATAATTTCGCAAGAAAATGGAAAAGGAAAAAGGGTTTTTTGGGTGGTGGACTCGCTGAATTCCGGCGGAACTTCGATGACTTGCCGGAAAAATAAGGAACAATAAAAGAGAGCCTTTTGAATTCTCAAAAAAATATTAGAAAATTACCCCTAAAATCTTATCCACCACCACTAACTTAATGACCAATCTAATGTTTAAATAGGAAATTGAAAACCACCAATAGTACAATACCATTATCTTAAAACCGTGGGCCAAAATAACCGATTAACAAAATATTTGTGTATGAAATTTTATCCATATTTGAATGAATTTCTGGCCTGTGCAAAATATCAAAATGAATATTAACAAATATAACAAATAAAATGAATATTGAAAAATGTAACGAACGTAACCAATGGCATGCAAAAAATGCAATTTAACAAAAATAGTGATTTAATAAAAATGAACAAATATTTGAACGTATACAATCGAATGTGACAAAATAATATAAATAGAATTAACCGATAAAAATCCTAATATTTTGAGAATAAGGATAATTATCAACAAATTGCATTAAAATTACAAAACATATGTTTTGAACTATTAAAAAAATACTTAAAAGTATTAACTTTAAAAATATCAGACCAAAATTTGATGTCAACAACTTTCTCCTTTGTTTGATTAGGATCAATGAAAGGGATCTTGGTCAAACAAAGTTGACGAACCCAAATTTGGTTTGATAAACTTTGAACAAAACAATATGAGACGTTAGTAGAGATTTTGAACAATATTCTACATCCTCCAATGGGGCAAAAAATAATAAACAAAAGGCAAGGATTGATTGTAAAATGAAAAATATTCACATTACTTCGATGTTACTTTCAAAATTCCACAATGAAGGTAGTGTACCTCTTTGAAAGGAGGATGCTTTGAATAACTTGTCATTTTGAACAAGGTGACGAGTTAACTTGTCTCTTGAAAGGTAGACTACCCCACTCAAATATAACATGTCATTTGAAGGGAAATGACAACTCAATCTTGAACCAAATATGTCACTTGAAGGGATGTGACAACCTAACGTGTCTATTGAAAGGCAGACGTCCAATTTGAACATAACATGTCACTTTGAACGAGGTGACAACCCAACATGTCTCTTTGAAAGATGGACGACTCAATTCGAATGTAACATGCCACTTGAAGGGAGGTGACAACCCAACGTGTCTCTTTGAAAGGCGGATGACCCAACTTGAACTTAACGTGTCACTTGAAGGGAGATGACAACCCAATCTTGAACTTAATATGTCACTAGAAGGGATGTGACGACCCAACATGTCTCTTTGAAAGGCGGATGACCCAATTTGAATATAACATGTCACTTGAAGGGAGGTGACAACCCAACTTGAATATAACATGTCACTTGAAGGGGAGGTGACAACCCAATTTGAATATAGGCATAACCCATCGGTTGCCTCTTAAAGTTGGCATCAACTTTCATTTGGACACCCTAAATAGACGTTGTTCATTTTAAGCACCTCATGTCAAACCTCATTGTGTCATTTTGACATCTTTTATATTTTCAAAACCACCTTTAAGTGCGTACATCCAGACGCCTCTTATGTGGAAAAATAAATGAATTGGTATGTGACACGTGGAGATTTTATTTTAATTTTTAAAACTAAGTTTTACTTTCTTTTTTTCCCTTCTAGATCCCAAACCCCATGCCCCCACGACCTCACCTCTTTTCTTCTTCTTTTTGTGCCTCCTTCCCCTTTTCATTTGTTCTTCTCCATCAAAAAGGCAAGAACACAGGTTAGTTCACAAAGTAAAATACATTGGGAGAATAAAGGAAATCATATCAAATCGAAAAGTTTTTGTATGACATTTAAAAGAAGTTGATTTCTTTTTAATCCCTTGAAATCAATTTAATTTCGTAATTTCAATGGAGAAAGTAAGAATGTAAATCAGTTTTTCCATTTAAAAGAAGTTGATTTCTTTTTTTGTTCCCTTGAAATCAATTTCGTTTTTGAATATGAATCAAGATGCAAATTCAATTTTCAAAGAAGATGGAAGAATCAAAGAGTGTAACCCAATAAAGTTTTGTAGAATTTTTTAAAAAGTTGTGTAGTGATGGAGGAAGGTAGAAGGTGGAGAAGATGGAAGGGAGAAAGCAAGGAAGAAGAAGGAGAAGAAAATATTTACAAAAAAAAGTCTTTGACGCACTTAAAATTCGTGTAGCACACGTACCATGCTTAGTCAACAAAAAGTATCAAAATGACACACAACACGCGACATGAGGTGTCTAAAATGAACAAAGCTTAGTGATTTGACGTATCCAGGCGCTTCATCCAATACTAAGCGTCCACGGTCGTTCAATAGTAATATAACCCAACTAGTGAGTTGGGGTCAAGTCCCAAGGGAGCGGTTTGTAATCGAGAATATAAGAGAAAAGCAAGAAATTCGCTTAAGTCAATTATAGTTAAAGACTTATACAAAGAAAAACGTATCAAATTAAAGGGTGACACAAGTGTTAATTTCCGCCCTTAAGGCTAGCTCCTACTCCTCCTTCTCCTTTTGGATAGGATCCTTCTTGGTCCTTTTTACATAACACTCTCGGCCGCCCATGAGGACAATCTCTCAAATACACATGTTGGTGTTGCTGACCCGTTTTTCATTTCTTTGTTGATTCCTCTCAATGAAATTTTCCATGTTGCACTAAGTTACTTAAAGTAGTTTTCTTGCTTTTTTGTGCCATCTCATGATCTAAACGAGTCGCACATACACCCTATCGGAGGGGTTTTTGTATTCAATTATCAACTAGAAGCAACAAATAATATAGAAATATAAATATGGAGACGGGATTCTTGGGATGTGATAGGAATATGGACTAAAATAAACAACCGGGTAAATGCTATTGATAGTATATCGCTGTAAATTGGTAACTAAGCTAGACTTTAGTGGGGGTAAATATTCTCTCGAACAATTTACCCCGAATCAAATTGGTTTCTCTCGAACACCAATAAGCGGCAACGAAACACAACCTTCACCTTAGTCCATTCACTCTCTCGAGCTGAATGTGTGGGAGAGGGTTTAGGATTCACTCTCTCGAGCTGAACCCATGACAACCCAATAACCACAGACTATCGATTCAGTAGTTTTGGTTTTAAAACTTCTCTCTCTCGAGCAAGTCAAAAATACTAAGATAAAATTATATTTGCAACTACAATCCCGTTAAATTCAAACACAACTACTGAACGAAATCACCTTTAAACAACAAATTAACTATCAATTAGCAATACCCTGCAGTATATTCAACCCATATTCACATAATCACACCCCAAGAATTGGGGGTTTTGCTAGATATAGTAAAGAGATAGAAATCGATACCAAAATGTGTTTCCATCAAATGGGTACGATATATATTGTCTTTACACACGTCTAAGATGAAGAATCTTCAATACCCACTTCCAATTTCTTAGAAATGGAAATCTTCAAATCTTTAAAGCTAAGGAACAAAGTCTCCAAAACTCTAAGTTCTAGAGACTGAAAATAATGTTTGATATTCTAAAATTTGATACTCATTGCATTCCTAAACTAAAAATTCAAACAAGTATTTATAGTTGTCAAAAAGTGTGCTGCAAAGAACCACTCGGCGCAGTTAGTCAGGATCGCCGATCCACTCGATGATTCGCCCTTTGGTTTGGTTCATCGCCTTTCTGCATTAGCCTTCAACAAATTCAAGTTCTGTAACGTTGGGCGATGGAGTACTGCATCGCGGAATCGTTTGGCAACTCGCCGACTGCTCTTTTATGTCACCAACTCGATTTTCTACTTCAGAGCTTGGCACACTGGAACATTAGGCGAGACCATAGCCATTTGGCGACTCGCCTAATGGTTTAGGAGATCCTCAGGCCATCTTTTCTTCGTTCTTTTCAACTGCCTTGTTCCTTTATGCCCAATAGTGTCCATGCTTAGTCTCTAACTCCAAATACCTGAAACTCAAGGATTTTCATCAGTTATTGAGACAAAATATGCATTTGAGGACACTAAATCTATCAAAATAAAGCCCTAAAAGAGTCCAAATCGTGGACTCATTAACAGCCCCAACTTAAACTTTTGCTTGTCCTCAAGTAAAACTCAAGTTCAGCAGTTCAAAAAGGATGTCTCAAACAGTGCTACACAAGACTCAATCATGAATGCACATAAAAAGTCTCAACTTACTCGTGCAAGGATCAATTGTGCACTCAAAGATTCAAGTTGTGACTCACCATTACCAAAGAATCTCAAGCTCACTATACTTGCTTCAAATGCAAGTTCAAGCTCAACAAAAGTACTCAAATGCCCTCACACAAAGAATGATTCCATATTCACTCAATGGCTCAATCATTTAAAGTTCCGGAATCAAGATCAACACACACACTCACAAAGATAAACACAATTCATGATTTCACCCATAGGTTTGCCCTTACTTTCCAATCGACTTTTGCTTCAGCTCATTCAAGATCAAAAAGGTCTTTTCAAGGCTTGTAATGGGGCTGAGTGTAATGGTATGGTCATTTCGGCTTATAGGCTGAAATCCTCATGAAATGTGATGTGAACAACACCTTCTTTCCTTCTCTTTATCATTTTCATTAAAGCTCAAAAGTCACCTCTTATTCATCTTCCATGGGTCATTGGGAATCTCATTTTCTTTGTATTTCCACAACCTTATGCCACAACTTTTTTTTTCAATCTTATTTTTTATATATGGAGGGGTTCCATTTTTTCTCAAAACATGGGTAAAAGGGATTTCTTTGCATTTTCTTGATTTGCCTTTTCTTTTCACCACACCCCCAACTTAGGCTTTTGGCCTAAGTTGGCTATTCAAACAAACCACAGATCATGAGGATAATGGGTAATAGGTCAATAAAAGGTAGCAATATTATCAAGATTCTTCCAAGAAAAGGTTAAGGCTCAAAGGGTGATCAAAAGAGGTTCACACACTCACAAGGTAAGCCACAAAAGAGGTATATTGTCAAATTGCTTCACACTTTTTAAAGTTGCCTAAGATCATCTCAAGAAATTGCATCACTTAGTCAACCGGACCAACGGGGAAAATTCTAGGTGTCATCACACATGGTTCACGGTAAGCTCATCACACAAGGCATTGACACCAATGTCAAACAAGACTTCACACTTTCGCTAGTGTGCAATGTTCATCACAAGAGACTCAATTCGATACTTGGCTAGTCACAACGAGATGCAACGAGTTCACATATTGTCTATGCAACTTCAATTGTCCTCGTCGTAGTCGCAGATTCATTTTTGTTCGATTATGGGCACTATTCGAGTCATCGATATTGATCAAAATTGGTAGTCAAATTTGCAAGGGAACAACCACATTCAACATATATAAGAGGTGGCAAAATGTTTTTGGAAGGGTCAAAAATCGTTTACTATTAAAACCTAGGAGCCACAAGCTTAAGTATCCACAAAAGCAGTGTAAAACACAATTTTTAGCTTAAAGCCCAAATATACACAAAACAAGAATTGTGAATGTCACACAAAAGGTGGGTCTCACCTCACTACAAATAAAAGCATTTGTCCTCAAATGCAAACAAGATTATCCAAAAGTCAAAAGAAATAAAGACAGAGAGGGAGGTAAAGATGGGATCATGTCTATGCAGTCGCTCCATCTGTCTGGGCATCGGTGCCCGGTGCATCACTCTGGTCTCGGTCATCAGTGCCCGGAGTTCCTTCAAAAGGAACAATAGCACCAAACTCACTAGGAGTTGCTACAGGTGTATCCACCAATTTTTTTTTGAACAACTGTATAAAGTCCTCGGGCCCATGAAGGAATAGAGGGGTCTCGGGGAGTAGTCTTCCTGTCAGAAATGGGCCTCTTGCCATTGCCTTTGTTTCCAGGTGAAGGTTCTTGCTTGCCCTTCTTGGGAGGATTCGACCTCCCTTCATTTAATTTGAAATTTCGTGCTCTTTTTTTTTTTAGGGTGACACAATTTTCCCAGCAACTTTTGTTCTAGCCATGTCTGCAAAGCATTGAGACAAAGTTAGGAAATATTCAAACAAAAGCACATAAAATTAGTTTTAAAGCTATGGAAATTTGGCGATGGGAGACACTTTCAGCTAATCGCCGACAGCTTTTGGCGAGCAACAACTAGCTCGCCGAAAGTTACAATGCGAAAAGGATTCAGGGGTGCAGACTAAGGGCGATCAAGAAGTCTTTCAGCGAGTCGCCAAGTGCCTTCGGCGACCTCAGGCCTCTCGCCAAAAGTTATAGAGCCCAACATCAATTAAAGCATGAAATTAATGGCGAGATGGAGAACTTCGGCGAACCGTCGAGTGGTTCGGCGAGCTCGACCCAGCTCGCCAAACGACACTACGTGCCTACTTTCAACCCACATTCTCGACATCAACCCCGCAACCCCTGAAATCAAAATCAAAACATGCACAACTCAAATTCAAACAAGACCCATAATACCCATTGCCCCAAGATACTAAAACTTCTCCCAGTTTTGCCAAATTTGGCCTATTGACAACTTTACCCTTAAAAACGAAGTCACCCACTCTATCATTAGGCAAATTACATCGTTTGGCACAAATACGGGCTACTCAGACTTTACCCAACCAAGCCAAATAACATGCAAGCACAACCCCACAAAATTTACCTCATTTTAGAGCACAAAAAGACGGGAATTTAACATTGAAAACATTACGGTCAGGATTATCGAATTACAAACAGGCATTCAAACATTCTAATCCTATCAGAGAGGCCCATCACACATCATCAACATAATATTGCTTGCATAAGAGTACAAATTACTAAAAATAAATGCGGAATTCGGAAAACCAACCTTAAATGCTGATAAAAATAAGATTGAAAAGCTAAGCGGCAATTTAATCCAAATCCAAGCACCAATCGATCAACTAAAATACTTATAGAGTGCGGAAATATCGAAAATACTAGATAGGTGCGAGTTTGGGAAGATGAAAAATGAGGAAAAAATGAAAGAGTTTGAAATTTAAACCTTTGGCCCTTGAATAAACTGTCTAGTTCTCACCCATTCGACGATGTTAGTCGTGATCGCTGAGCCACTCAGCGACACGCCGAGTGGTCACTTACCTCACCGAGTTTTACAGGACCCTCAATTGATGTGAGGGTTCAAACGGCGGTATAGATCGCAATCGCCAACTTGACCGGCGAATCGCCAATAATTTCCTGGGATCGCCGAGTTTTACAGACTCTATATTAAAGTTGTCTTGAGTCTAACGGCGGTCTAGGTCGGGGTCATCGACCTCTTCGGCGTTTCGCCGACTGGACTTTAGCTCGCCAATCTACATTTTTCAAACATATCCCACACTTTAACCTGCACAATCAGCATGCCATTATTCTAAAATAACAATTTAAAGCGATAAAACCTTGGGTTTCCTTCCAAGAAGTGCCTTATTTAACGTCGCGGCACGACGCAAGTTAGCACCTAAACTTCATTTTCGGGGTCGACCATGGTGTTACTAGGCGACCCCTCTTTATGCTATGATGTCACGACCCGATTCCTTGAATCATGATGGCACCTACTATAACCCACCAGTAGGTAAGCCAACCCGTAACCCGGAACAACAAGTAATGGGTCTGAGGGCAGAAACTAAACAAGATTAGGCAAAATTTAAGATAACAACATACACAGGCGGAAGTAAACCAAAACATATATACAAATAAAGATCCCTCCCAGAACCTGGAAGTCACTAGTACAGAGCTACTAACAAAACGAGTACAAGTCCCAAAAGTGGACCACAGAGACTGGACTGTCTCGAAAGGTAAAAGACAAGTCTATATACACAGATTGAGACTGAAATAGTACAAAACGCCGTGTGCTCACTCCCGTCTCCGGATCAGACTACTCCAAACTGGATCAACACTGGCCACTAGTGCTCGGACCTGCATCACAAAACAGATGCAGAGCGTAGCATGAGTACCAAAACAACAGGTACCCAGTAGGCATCATAGGCCGACTGAACTTGAAAAGTAAAGGCAATATGAAAAGAAGGAATAACACAAACCGAAATCAAGAACGAAAATCTAACTAACAATGGAATGCACACGAGTGTATAAAGAACTAACTAAAGTAATCTATAAGCTAACTACACCTAACTTGGACCCCATAAGCTTAGAAGGTACACACACTCGTGCACAGGTTAAATAAAAATCCGAACGGACCCCCATAATCCCGACGAGTACACATAATAACTATAACTAAAGAGAATTGCATATAAGAACCCAAGAACGGAGAACATCGAACCAGAACCTCAACCCCAATTAGTAGAATCTGACAGTACGGAGGCCAGACCTCGAACCGGATGCTCACCAGAAGTAACCAAGTAACCAATCACAAGTATCAAGCGTCTGAGGCTAGAACTCTAACCGGATGCTCTATATAAGTATCTGGCAATAGAGGCCGGACCTTAAACCGGATGCTCCTTATAAGTATCTGGGCAATAGAGGCCGGACCTTAAACCAGATGCTCTATAAAGGTGCCAATGTAGCTGCTGAAAGAGTCCTAATCGATCCACGCTCATAAATGTCTGTGGAACATCGTCCACACTTAGACAATCAATGTAAGTCCTTGGAACCAAATCAAAAATCAAATTCAAGTCGCGAAGCAGAATTAGTGTCGCCGACGTAACTCGTGAAACCGTAACATCTGGGAAAATAAGATAACTATTGTCGGAGAAAACGTATCGCCTAGCTAAGGCCCAAACTATCAGACTCAAGTCTGCTACACCATTCTACAGGTATCTAAGCCGGCCGAGCGACGTCGGGGGTAAAACTAAGGTCTATCGGATTCGAATCATGTATTTTTAAGGCAAGCCCTAGTCAAACCTAAACTAAGGCCCAACATGCTTCAAATAAACAATAATTAAGCATGCAAGCACTCCATATAGCGAGGAGGGTCAATTAATAACACAAAGCATGCTCACAGTTACCCGATTATTCTCGAAATTGGCCGGAAACATAATTTTTAAACACCTATACGTGATTCAATAACTATCCAACCCAAATCCCAACTAATCAACATGCATTCACATTTTCGAGCTCAATCTAAGAGAGGGAAACCGTAGCCTAACTGTAGACCGATCACACGCGCTCCAAACTCACTTATCTGGAGCTTTCCCTTTCCGAACGCCATCGAAACGCTGCCCCGCTATCAAAAATAGAGTCACAACGTTATTACGGTTGTTTAGACACCAAAATCACAACAAACGGAGATGGGTCAATTTTGGAGTCAAAACGGGAATTGTGGGACCCGCACCAAACTGTCCGAATTTGAATCCGTCAAGACACCGTAAACAACACCCCAAACTTGTGTTCCGAAATGGAACACAATTCGGGGCTCAAAACGCAGCAAAACCCAACAAGCAAGAAAACCACACTTTAATCAACTTAAAAGAAAACATTGCAGCAGTCTAAACTCGAAGTCTACAAGGATCTAATGGTTCCCAGCACTCTTTGAACACTCTACAACGAAGCCAAGACAATTTCCAACACGTAGGACTTCGAATCACCCAAAACCGAGCTAAAATGAGTGAGATATGACCAAAACAAGGATGCCAAAAACAAAAACTCGAAAAAGGGTACAACAGTCATGTTTATTGCGAAATTTACCTCAAACTACGCACACCCGACAACTTCCGAACACTCTACAGCGAAGTCACCAAAATTACGAAGCTCCTGCACTTTGAATCGCCTAATTCGGATGAAAAATGATAGAGTTATGAGGGTTTAAGGTTTGGAAAATGTTGTTATTTCTGCATTTATAGAAGATTTTCTGCAATAACTTTCCAAAAACTAAAAACTCCGACGGGGTGTTTCGATCTCGTTCGGAACTCCGTGCACGCAAACAAGATATGTAACCATACCAAATTTGATATTCTGGACTCAATGACACAGTCAAAATTTCCATACGAGGTCATCTTGATAAAAAGTGGGTCCCACACCCAAATGTCATTTTAAGTCAAAAACCACAAAAGAGCTCCTAAAAATATCTAAAACCTTGAGACACAAAAGAAAAGTCAATAGAGACCAAACTTGACATTCCGGAGCTAACTGCGCTGACGGAATTCTCATTCAAGCGCGTTTACTCAGAATGTTGACCAAAGTCAAACTTAGGCTTAAACTGAAAGTTAAAACGCCTAATCGCACCAACTCACACTAAAAACCTCGGGAGTCATGCCGACCATGCTACTAGCCTAAAATGACCCTTTCGGAGCTGATGGAATCGTCAGATTTAGATTCCGATGTCATCTTCTTGAACTTTTGATCGAAAATGATTGTTCAAGGTTCATAAACTCCAAAACACTAAAACTCACACTATAACCAAACGAACGACCAGTTGACCGAACTGTCAGTCCCATCAAGTTATAAATGACTTGGGGTCGCTACAGGAACGCTCTAAATGTCACACAGAAGTCAAGACACAGAAATGACCATGAGGGTCATTACATGTGAGTAGAGATACGACAACCCTTGGTTTATCTGGGCATCCTGTAGTTGAATAATCATGGAATGAGAGGTTGTAGTCTGATGCAACATTTTGATATTCTTTTTTATCTCATTTAACACCTTATCTTGTTCTTCGATCTTGTGTAGAATGAGTGAGAGGACCTTTTCATTTTATCCACCCTCCTGCTTCTTCACCTTTTAACGCTCGTGAGGGGTAAAGTACTTGTCCTTTTTCGTGGACTGCGCTTCCAATTCCATGACTTTCTTGGACAAGACATCCAGCTGAGTAAAAAATGTAGCCCATTCTTGGTTTTTTTCTGTTTCCTTGTTGGTCTTAACCATGCCATCAAGGAGTTGGGCTACTGCTTCATAGGGTTGTTGTATCAAACCACCCGTAAAGAGTTGGTCAACGGTACTTCTATTTTCGGGACCAATACCCCTATAGAAGCATTCTAATAGCACTTTATCGAGCATTCCATGAGTTGGGCATTGTTGCAGTATTCCTCTAAATCTCAGCCACATCTCATGGATAGTCTCACCCCCAATTGCTTGAACAGTAGGAGGTTATCCTTAAGATTCAACAGTTTCAAAAAGGGATGATCCATTTGGTAACCATTTTCACAATTCATACTCATTCTTCCTGCTGTAATACACAAACAAGCAAAACAAAACTAAAAGTAAAGTAAGTAGAACTATAACTAACAAAAGCAAAATTCAACTTAAATAAAAATTCTCAATTAACACCACTCCTTGGCAACGGCGCCATTTTGATTTGACGTATCCGGGCGCTTTATCCAATACTAAGTGTCCACAGTCGTTCAATAGTAATATAACCCAACTAGTGAGTTGGGGTCGAGTCCCAAGGGAGCGGTTTGTAATTGAGAATTAAGAGAAAAGCAAGAAATTCGCTCAAGTCAATTATAGCTAAAGACTTATACGAAGAAAAACATATCAAATTAAAGGGTGACACAAGTGTCAATTATCGGAGGGGGTTTTGTAGTCAATTATCAACTAGAAGCAACAAATAATATAGAAATATGAATATGGGGACGGGATTCTTGGGATGTGATAAGAATATGGGCTAACATAAACAACCGGGTAACTCCAAATACCTGAAACTCCAATAGTGTCCACACTTAGTCTTTTCTTCGTTCTTTTCAGCTGCCTTGTTCCTTTATGCCCAATAGTGTCCACACTTAGTCTCTAACTCCAAATACCTGAAACTCAAGGATTTTCATTAGTTATTGAGACAAAATATGCATTTGAGTACACTAAATCTATCATAATAAAGCCCTAAAAGAGTCCAAATCGTGGACTCATCACATAGTTGAAGTGTCTAAGTGAAAGTTTGTGCCAACTTTAGGGTGCGACTGATGGGTTAGGCCTTGAAAATAACATGTCACTTAAAGGGAGGTGACAACCCAACTTGAATATAACATGTCACTTTGAACGAGGTGACAACCCAACGTGTCTCTTTGAAAGACGGATGCCCCATTTGAATATAACATGTCACTTGAAGGGAGGTAACAACCCAACGTGTCTCTTTGAAAGGCGGATGACCCATTTGAACTTAACGTGTCACTTGAAGGAAGATGAAAACCCAATCTTGAACTCAATAGGAATGGTGTCTCACAAAATCTATAATAACAATGTTAGTAACAAATGTAACATTAAAGCAACATAAACTATGCAAACATAGCCTCATATGAACAATGAACAAGGTGATTAACTAATGCAACATTTCAAACATAATAACATCATGAGTATAAACAAAAATGTCAATTTGAATGGAATAACAAAATAAAAAGTGTCATTTTTTACAATATGACAAACCAAATTTAAAAAGATGTCATTTTGAAGGGCATGACGACCCAAAAAAAAAAAAATCAGTTTGAAGGGTATGACGACCCAAAAATACAATTTAAACTATAAAACAGTTCACAAAGTTACTTTGGACAAGTATCAACAATGAAACGGTCCGCAAAGTTAGTTTGGAGAAGTATGAACAATGAAATGGTCCACAAAATTGGTTGGATATGTATCAACAATGAAACAGTCCATAAAGTTGATTCGGACAAGTATCAATAATGAAACGGTCCACAAAGTTGGTTTGGAAAAGTATCAACAATGAAATGGTCCACAAAGTTGGTTTGGACAAATATTGAAACGTGGGTGTTAGCCTTATTTTTTTGAACAATGAAACATGTTTTAACTTGGTTAGCACCAACAAAAGTATTGTACAAAAAAATATCACAATTCTTTTTCTTTCAAGTGAGATTGAGTTCGATATAATTCCTATGGATTCAAGTGGTACCTCAAGTGTACTTTGGTAACGACAAGATTTGTTCATCTTGCTACAAACAATGGCTTTGAACTAGACCTAAAATAATGTTTCAAGAGCCCTCACTACAAAAAAAGTCCCAATTTCCACACATTTTAAAGTATTTTGAATTGGGGACATTTGACCAAATCCACTCACACCCAGAAAAATGTTCAACACATGCAATTGTGATACCATAAGCTTGGCCTTTATGTAAATCTCCACTAATGTGATAACATTTGAACTGAAATCATGTAGGTCTTGTTATTGGCTTGTAATGTAGGCTTAGGAACGGGTAGGATGTTCATTTAGGAAAAAGTGACTTAATTCTTTTTTGAGGATTGCACTGAATTTTTGCTTTCAACGTTTGTTACGTTTGATCCTCTTTGTTGTCCCTTCCTTTTGTACTTTTTGACTTCTTTTAAAGCTTTGCTTGTCTGAGTTTTCCCCCCCTTCTTTTCATCTTTTGAAGATTCCCCTGATTGTTTGGAGTATTTTTCTTCTTTTGTTGAAATTCTTGCTTAAACTTGTGGGAAATTCAACTCTTCTTCTTTCTTTTGAAGTCATTTTTGTATTCTTGACTTTCAGGGACTTTGATAACTTTTGTCTTTGACAAATTTAAACTTTGAATCTTCTTTTGTAACTTGCACGTCTTCAGTGCGCTCAAGAAAGTTAGACCAAAAGAGGGATAATGCGTATAAGCACTCAGAAAGGGTATAGGCTAAAATATGGTTGTTCAAAGAAAAAGGCTTAGGGCTCAAAGTTGGGACATCTAAGGATTAATGTCATTTGGTAGGCTTTGAAAGGATCAAACGAGTCAAAGAAGCCTACAATCATTTTTCAAATCAAACATTACTCAGGATTTCGCCTCAACAACATTCAGGCTAGGTTCTTGTCACGACCAGACCGTCGTGAGTGGCACCCACACTAACCCTTCGATGGGAGAACCATTACTACAACTCAAACTAATAAACTCAACTAAAAACTAAGGCATTTAAAGTTACAGAAGCAAGTTGCTAAGGAAAAGAAATAGGGAGTTCACATAAACTCCAAACAAAAGTCTAATCAAAACAAATGCGGAATAATACCTAGAACCTGGAAGTCAATGTACCAAAACATCTAAGTTCAACAAGTCTAAAAATATGGGTACAACCCAATTAAACATAAGAAAATCCTAATTTACTAGTTTAAGTCCGAAATTGGGGACATAAACAAAAAGAGAACTCATGGCAGCCCGGAAGAACTGGCTCACCCTTGAATTCGATAACGATCATTGATCTTCTAAACAAGGTCTGTCAATAGCCGCTTGAAGATGTCATGTACTCAACAAAGAAATAGAAAATGCAGTATCAGTACACAACCACCGTGTACTGATAAGATCACGCGGCTATCCCACTAAGTGCAACATACATAAGCCATTACAACATAATAATAACATGCATACACCGAATATATACGATATCAATATCATTTACGAATAACGATCAAGTTCACAATTCTCAACTTACACAGTTATGTCAAGTCAATGGTCCTCTCATGAAACTCACACCCAAACTGTTAGTGTACCAATACGTGGTACCCGTTCAAAGTTAGCATGTCAGATCGTGACACCTGTTCTAATATTTATACCGGTACGTGGAAACCGATCCCAGTTAGTGTATCGAAACGCAACAGCTGATCCATTTAACAAGCCACAATCATAATCACAAGCATATTCTCATAATCATACAATCAAGTCATGATTCATGGCATTCAATCATTCAACTATCCTCATTTACGATTTGTGGGATCAATAATGCAACATTCGCATACATGCATGCATTATAATGAAGCAAGTACAAACATATATCACACAACATGAAATCACAACCATCACCTACCTCGAACAAAGTTTGAATTTCCTAAGAAACTTGATTCTTCCCTTTCCGGATTCTTTCCCCTTGTTCTTGGTCTACAAACAATCATAATAGTACGAGGATCAATAAACAAGACCCAATTACCCATATTCTAATCAATATTATCAACCCCTAGATCAAACCCTTGATCTCCATGCCTAGATTAGGGCTTTTTCCACCACAATTTCCAGATCAAAACCCTCCCCCGTCGATAATTACCTACTAGTTTACATTCTACGGATCGAAAAATGGATTTGGGGAGTTAAAACCTTACCTTTAGCCTTACGAGTGGTGAAAAAGGTCAAGAACTCACCTAGGGTCGTCTCCTAGCTCTCAAAGTCGAAAAGTTCAGAATAAAATGATTTTGGGGTTTATTTTCCGACTTAAATCATGACTGTCCCGCTATGGTGGCCCCAACCCGCCATAGCAGCCCCACCCTGGCGGAATAAATCCCGCCACAACGGCTTGCACGGAAACAGAGTGTCGAATTAAGAGCTCCAAACCCCCATTTCACAACACACCTTCATCCCACGACACTCAGAAAATACCCGTTCACGCTAAGATCAATTTCGGGAGTTCTACTCGCTCGAATTCAATTTCTTAAAGTCGTATGGGTTCCTTAACGTCTTAGCTATCTACTCATGTGATCAAAATCATAATTAGATCAACCAATTGTTACCAAATTTCCCTAGACCTTACTAACTTCGATTTCGTTCAAATCTAGACTAGGTTGGGAAATTTCAAGTTACTACGAAAAAGTTTTTCGTCCCAAAATATTTTCCCGTTGGCTTTTCTATAACGACGGAAACCGGTCATTACAGTTCTAGATCAACAACACAACACAATTGAATTTAATTCAAAACTCACCACACAATGCAATGAAACAATGAATCTGGTTTTATTCTTACCTTGAATGTATGCAAGAGAATATTTTTCAAGTGTAACAAAAGTATGAAAGAGAGGTACCAAAAGAATCTATGGTTTAACAAGAAGTCTATCTTTCTCCATTGTATCAAAAAAAATTTACATGCACACTCTAACTATGTTGGCACCAACAAAGTCAAAAAATGATTTCAAAAATATGAACATTTTAAGAAGAATTAAAAATAAAGAATCTTTTGAATAAAGAATACTGAACCCTAGAAGGGCTGCCTACGTATCTCATTGATAAGAATCATGTTTGTGCAGTTCGTTCAAATGTGACATAAATTATATGTTTTGAACAAAGTATCATTTTTTTGAAAGAAACATAACAGAAATAAGAAACTAATGAGTCACATTGAAGGGCGGACAACCCAAATTAACTAATAATCTTTTTTTATGATTTAAATAAAAGGTAATAAAAATGAAAAATCAACGAGTCTAATTGATGGGCAAACCACCCAAATTAACAAATAATCTTTCTCTTTTTTAAAGAAAAAGTAACAAAATAAATAAATAAATGAGTCACATTGAAGGGCAGACCACCAAAACTTTAAATAAAATTTCAAACAAAAATCTTTTATTTTCAATGGAATGTAAGACAAATAAAAAATTGAGATATATATTGAATATAACATCATGTACAAAAAATTAATGCAAAAGTATAGATCAACTTGAAGTAATGCCTCATAACTCTGGTGTTTGAGCACAACCTTGGTGAAATTTTTGAGGGAATTCCTTAAAAAAATTTCCGTGATTCAACTTTAACAACCTTTGGTATTCAATCTTGTAACAATTATCTCCTTTGTGGAATTTTCAGAGACCTCCTCAAAAAGTTTTACCCCAGTTTACGCTTTGAAATAATGGAAGGTTTACGGGGAACATGATCGAGCCGTTATGGCACTTACGTATCCCGTTAAAGCAGGAATCAGGTCAAACGTAGTTCCAACAGATTGTGACTTGAATAGAGATTGAACTAAGATTATGAATGTTCAAAAACTAGGTGACCAAGAGTGGCTTTTTGAAAGACCGGGTCCCAAGTGGACAACTTGGGTGGAAATTATGGAAACCATTGGACGCATGACAAACCAATAAATTGTCACTCATTCCGAAAAGGGTTACGTATAAAAAAGACCGGTTACGGTATCGCAAAACTGTTCTTTAATATACAAGATTGATGTCATATGGCGAAAACCTGTCATAAATCAATGTACATATAATCAAATAAATAATTAGTACAATTTGTAAATAATCACCAAAATATACAAGATATAATAAATAACACAATAAAAGAATAGTCTCCTCAATTTGAGAAAATGAACCTATAATGGTTAGCACATCTATTTTCCTAGCGAAGTCGCCATTCTATTGACATCCCTTTGAGAAGGCGCAACATAGCAGTGACTCAAAAAATAATTCAATCAATTTTAAAAGAATAAAATAATTTTAAAAGGGGTATGGATAAAAGGGAGTCGCTACCTAATTTTAGGAAAACTAGGAAGCCAATTAATAAATTAACTTAAAAATTGTCTACGAAACCAATAGATTCTAGGTAAGGGGTTCAAGTTATTCCAAGGGGAAAGTGTTAGGCATCTTTCGAAACCCACAAATGTGGGTCCCAACTAAATTCATTTTTTCAAATTGAGAAGGAGATAAAAACAATATACAAGCATAAGAAACATGCGATATACACAAATAATAAAATAAAACAATAAATATAAGAAACAACCTAAGTTTGTCTAACGTCAATAATATACACAAATGAATATAGAGTATAATTCGAACTTCATTCGAATAGCTTCAATGAGAAGCAGCTCTAGATACCTGTAATGACACTTAGTATAAGTGTTAGTATTAAATAAATATGAATAAAATTAAATTAATTAAATAATAACTTAAAAATTAAAATTCGTCTTATGAACGTGGGAGGCCTTGGAAGTCGACAGTAAAGTCTTCATCTGCCAATTTTATCAACCAACATATATAACCTTAAACTAAATTTCCGTCTTTTACAATGGGAAGGTCTCGAAAATTGACAGAGAGTTTTTTTTCATTGGCCAATTCTAAAAATAAATGTAAACACAAAGTCATATAAAATTATACGGAGCCATTAACAAGCAATATTCAATAACAACAAAATAGAGACAAATAGAACAACATTATGAGAATGGGAAAGCAACATAAACAATTTATCATCAAAACTCACAGAATACATAAATAACAAGTAATAATAAATAAATAAATAAAATAGATAAATCATTCAACCATAGCAACGTAATAATAAATGGAACAATATAAAATAATAAGAGTAGTAAAATAACAACAATAATAGTATAACATTAAATTTGTTTAACAATCATAAAAATCATAAAATACAACCCACTAAAAAAACAATATTACTGAATAATCAAAGCAAAAGGTCACAGAAACATTTGGATGAAGAATAATTAAACATAAGAAAAATTGGGAAAACAAACAATCATAGAACTAACAGCAAGGAATAAAAAGCTTAAAACTAGATAGAGATAGGTGTAAAAAGCGAAATTAAAGGGGTCACCGGAGTTTGGAGATTGGTGGTCCGTTGGTATTGTTGGTTGTTGTTTTGGTGATGGGTTTCAGTAGTGCGTTGAGCTGATTGTTGGTGGTTTTGGGTCGGTTTGGAGGTTGGAATCTGGTGGTTTATGGTGGCTTTTGGTTGGGGTTTCTGGGTCGGTGTTCAAGCTTTGCCGGAGGTTGGAGAATCGGGTGGAATTTGGATGGTTGGGGTCTGGTTCTTAGAAGTGAACAAGGAGAGAATAAAGAGGCTTGAGTGCTTTGGCTCACTGGTTGGATGGTTTAAGTGGAGTGCTAGCCGGAAAAGGGAAAAGTAATGGTGGTGTAGTGGGTCTAGTGAGCTGATTTCGCCGGAAAACGAAAAAGGTAAAAGGGTTTTTTGGGTGGTGGACTCGCCGAATTTCGGCGGAACTCCGGTGACTTGCCGGAAAAAATAAGGAACAATAAAAGAGAACTTTTTGAAGACTAACAAAAAATCAGAAAATTACCCCTAAAATCTTATCCACCACCACTAACTTAATGACCAATCTAATGTTTAAATAGGAAATTGAAAACCACCAATATTACAATACCATTATCTTAAAATCGTGGGCCAAAACAATCGATTAATAAAATATATGTGTATGAAATCTTATCCATATTTGAATGAATTTCTGGATTGTACAAACTATCAAAATGAACATTAAAAATGTAACAAATAAAATGAATATTAATAAATATAGCGAACGTAATCAATGGCATGTAAAAATTGTAATTTAACAAAAATAGTGATTTAATAAAAATGAACAAATATTTGAACGTATACAATTGACTGTGACAAAATAATATAAACATAATTAACCGATGAAAATCCTAATATTTTGAGAAAAAGGATAATTATCAACAAATTGCATTAAAATTACAAAACATGTATTTTGAACTATTAAAAAAAATACTTGAAAGTATTAACTTAAAAAATATCAAACCAAAATTTGGTGTCAACAAAACGCCTCCCACTATAGCGGGCTCGATGAAACTTCAAAGCCTCAAAAGTCAGGAAAATCTATTTTCATAACACAACCTTTTTCCTTGACATTCTGATATTTCCTTTCCACGCCAAGATAATTTTTGGGTGTTCTACTTACACGAGTTTAATTTTGAAAGGCCCTATAGACTCGTTAACGTCTTGGCTACAAGAAAAAATTAACCAAACCTCACCCTTTTCTAGATGGCCCTAAACCTCACCTAGCCTAGATTATGTTTGAGGCTGGCCTAGTAAAAAAAAATTAAGTTACTACTCGGAAAGTTTTATGACTCAAATTCTTTCACTATTGGCTTACTCATAATGATTGAGTTGTAGTTACACTTTGAAAAGTGTGAATGAGTATATTTTTTTCTCTTTTATTTAATTGATTTTTAACGGATGCACACATTAGAAAACACCTTATTCTTACTTGCTGGGCCAAAGGGGTAAATAGATGTGTAAAGGGATTATGAGATTTGAGGCTACCAAACCACATCTAATAGCTTGAACTTCTTCGAGAATAACTAATTTGGGATCAAACCCTAAGGGTCAATAAATTAGTAAACACTCATAGACGGACGGTGATATTCACTTATTTAGGGGACCAACCACTTAGTGAACCTAACTTACTAATCTTGCATGCTACACACTAGAAAGGGTTACTAATAGCTAGTCTTAGGAAGTTATGACTTCATGGGGATCACAAAACTCTTGTTTCATTTCTCATTAGTTCAAAACTCGTTTAATTGATATTTGCTTACTTGCTTTTTGTGGAGATTGAAGACAATACTTTTTACACGCCCCCCTTCCCACCCCCCTCCCCCTTCAAATAGTTCAACTAAGAGCACAAATAATCACAATTAACCTAGGACAAACCGTATTCCCTGTGGGATCGATCCTAACCTTGGTTAGGTACTATATTTGAACACCAGCCCTTTATACTTCCATTTGGAGGTATAATTTGGGCAAATGAAATTTTAGCGCTGGTGCCGGTGAATATGGACTTTTGAATTGGATTAATTGTGTTATTCGACTTTTAGTCATTATTTCCTGATTTTCTTTTTTTTGTTGTTTTTGTTTTGATTAGGTTAATTACTTTTGTATGCCAAATACACTGAGTCAAGGCGATCCCCTAATTTCCATTGATCTTGAAATTCAAAGAACTCTAAGAAAAATGGTCAACAACGGTGGTCATTGTAGACACGTAATTTTTAATCGAACCTAAGATTTTACACTATTTTTAGTGCTTAAATATTTCTTATAAATCTCTATTAAATATTTTAATTTTTATCTTATTTTAGTAGCTTTATTTAAGAACTTTTTTGAAAACTACAAAAATAGAGTCGCATTGTAGAGTGAGTTTTGTTTTTTTAAAAATAATTAAAGAAAAGAACATTTAATTTTGTTTTTGTCTTTTCATTTAAGTTTTTATAAATAAGTTATTGTTTCTTAATTATATTTTTAAATTAGGTATTTAACATTTTTTATTAGTTCAAAATAGTTAGCTAATAATTTATTATTGAAAAAATTATATAATTTTAAAAAAAAAATTAACCTAAACTACCCCACTCACCAACACTACCCTACTTTTCTCCCCACAAATCCTCACCTTACCCTATTACCTCAATACACAACACCCTACACCTATATGTGCAACTCACACACGACCTGCAAAGAAAAAATCAAAAAATGATAAACACATCTGGAAGGTTTTGTTTCCTCTTTCGAGTGGCCGATGACAATGTTTTTGCTCCTATTTTCAGTTAGTTTACCACACAGGTTCATATTCAGTTCCTTTCTATTTATTTTTAATGATTTTATTGTGAATCAAAGCATGAACGACGTTATTCAAATTGTCTTATGTATTGGTTAATCGGTAAAGTTTATTTATTTATGTGAGTATTTTTACTATAATATATATTTAGTTATTCGAGAACCTATATATTTTTGTGTAGATTAATTTTAGTTCATTTTTCGTTTATTAGTTTGACTCAATGAATCATGAACATGGGTTTTTCGTTGTTTGTTCAAGGAAAATGTTTGGTTTGATGAATTTATTTTGTTAAAAATAGGAATTGGAAACTAAATAATGTGAGCTATGTCGTGAATGAAAATAGATATTTGAAAAAATGGGATTTAGTAGGCGATTTAGACACGATTAAAACACTTGTTTCGATTAAGAATGTGGTTATGCATTTTTTTATGAAACACCAAGAAAAATTTAAAGATGCGGCGATGCACCTTGGCCAATTTTTTCTAATAATCCAATTTCATTAATTAAAACCAAAACATGTAGACGGGGAATATTAGGTGCGATGTACTCGAGAGAAAACAATTATGTCTCTAAGCCAGTGTATGTCAAGACCAAGAATGCGGTGACACGTCTAGGTCGAGACCAAAAAAATTTCAACAATAAAAAATGCGAGCAAACAGTAGCTTGTAACCATATATCAAAAAATAGTTTAAGATAAGTATACGTTAATAAAAGTGATTGTGCTAGAACCGAGGGACGCCTGGGGTGCCTAATACATTGTTGTATACTCTCTCTGCATCTTTAAAACACTTCACACAGGATCACAAAAATACATTTATGCATCCTACTTTTTATTGAGATAAAATCAGAGTGTTTACACATCTGGTGAATGATTATTAATAACACGTGTTAGGCGGGATTGGACAAGCAATTAAATTGAAATAACAATGTTACCGATAAATTATTCATCCTTGCTCAAGTTGTTCATTCGGATAAGTCAGTTTAGATATCTATCTCTTTTAGGTTTAAACCTAGTAGAACTTAACAGATATGGGTATCCCTAATAGGCTCCACTTGTTAGTAACATTTGTATTTGACTTAGCGGAATTCGACACAAGGGGTCAGTTCCATCTAGGAAAAATCTCCCTCTCTTATTTGACCACTTATATCATTTTATGTGCTATCTGAAAATGCAATTACTTGGAAGGTATTTTCATCTTGACATGTTTTAGAGTGATCAACGAATTGATGAAAAAAGTTATTGTTCGATTTTTACACAAAAAGAGAGTAAGAAAATCTAAAAATAGTTTCCTTGTTTTAGTTTCTTAGGCATATATCATCATATCATATATTATACTAAAAGTGGGAAGAATTTTAGGTAAAAGCTAGATTACGGTTTTACCCTTATATTGAATATAAAATTAAATATTAAATGTAAATCATCATATTAGTACATGAATCAACCACCATAAAGTCTCTTGAATGTGTATTCTTTGTATTAATTTTATGTTGTTGGACTAAATTCCTGAAGTTTTCATTTTGTTCATCTTCATCTCTCTCTCTCTCTCTCTCTCTCTCTCTCTCTCTCTCTATATATATATATATATATATATATATAAATAGAAAAGGTGATGTGACACCTCTCTATGGTCAGTATTAATATTTATCTATTTTGTCATTTTTTTGCATTTTTCCTTCATTTCCTCTACATAATCAATTAGTTAAATGGATTTTAAAAATCTCATAAAGTATATGTTCATTGAAATAAAACCCACGTAACATAGTAATAATTGAAACCCGCAACAAAGCCTAAATAGTCTCAATTATTATTATACAATTTATTTTCATATTCCTTATTGAAAGCCACTAAAAACAGTTACTAATTATTTTGTTTATTGGTACTTATTTCACATCATTATATATCTTTTAATGTAGAAATTGATATATGGAGAGGTTAACGTTCATTATTTCATGACTTAATCCCAAAAGAAGGTATAAAAGTATAATTGAGTTTCATAACTTTCATTCTCTTTGTATTCATAACCTTTAAAAATTAATTTAAATTAAAGACACCTTTTAATATTCGTATAATTTTTCCTATATAAAATCATAAATTTTGTGTCATGAAACTTATTCCTTTCATTCTAGACTTATAAATGGAACTAGCATCCTAAATGATATCAAGAATAAATGTTGATCCTGCAACAAATAGTATACAAGAAGGAATCAGACACTAACTTTGAGCAAGCAAATAAATTCGATTATGTTGTCGTAGTTGTTGGTGAAAATACATATGCTGAGGCATATAACGATAGCTCAAACCTCACAGTACCTAATCCAGGTCCTAGCTTTATACAAGCAGTGAAATGTGTTGTAGTCTTCATATTTACACATCATATTGTGATCAAGCCATGTTGAGAAAATGGATGCAGTTGTGGCTGCTTGGCTTCCAGGTACTGAAGGCCAACGTATAGCTGATGTTTTGGTGACTATGGACTAAATGGTAAATTCACGTGTACTTGGTTCAAGAGAGTCGATCAGCTTTCAATGAACGTTGGCGATCCACACTATGATCCTTTGTTTCCCTTCGGGTTTGGGCTCATAACTCAGACAGTGAAAGGAGAAAAACATGATTCAAATGAAGAAATTTTTGTTCAAGAAAAGCTTCATAATATATGGTTTTGAGAGCTCTTGGTAAACTAGCAAGCAAAAGATGAAAAAACAAATGAGTAAAATTATGATAAAATCAAGTATCCGGTTATTTTCTTGTCCATTTTGTTGTAAATATATTGCTTGAGTTTCATATAAATAATATTTATATTCAATATATTTCTTTTGAAGAAAAAAAGTGATAATATTTGTTATATTTATTGTAGTATTATGTTTTAGTTTGACTTGAAAATCAAGGCTCTTGAATAGTGATTTTGACAAGTGAAAAGACCCTAAATGAAAAGTTTACAATAAATTATAATATCATATATTTGCATTTTCGGCGTCTTTTAGTCTCTTCCTCGTCATGTTTTTCATCCAAAAATTTCAAATTCTCTTATTAACTTTTCCTTCATCTTCATAATTTATAATTAAAATGATTTTTAATGTGTATTAATTTTTTTAATAATTATACTATTAATTAATTTTTGTGCCGCTTCATTTTTTATTTTTTGTGTAATGTGTATTAATCTCTTAAAAATTACACTACTAATTAATTTTTGTGCCTCTTCATATTCCATTTTTGTAACACCCCGTATTCTACGTGTACTAGTTCTATTTATATGACGCTTATAAATTGTCTTGTGGTATAGTTATGGACTCGATTTCCTATGGGACTAGTGACAATAGAATAGGTTTAAAGTTGTAATACCCCGTGCCTTCCAACACATATATGACTAAGTGAACTCAAAAAGAAATTTGAACTCGAGATAGTAAAAGGTGGTATTTTATGTAAAAGTCACAGTGGTCAAGTGTGTATTAGTGTTATGGTCTTGTAAAGAAACTAGGATTACGAAGATGGTGTAAAATAAGTGAGGTGCTTGCTTGACTAAACTATGCTAGTAGGTGACAAGTAGGTGATGCACCTACTTAGAATTAGTGGACTGCATTTTAAGTGAAAAGGGCAAGCAAGTGATGCACCTACTTAGAATACGTGGACTGCATTTTAAGTGAAAAGAGAAAGTAGGTGATGCACCTACTTAATAACTTGTGGAAGAAATTAAGGAGGCGATGCACCTGCTTGCTTAAAGTAAAGGACCATATTATTTCTCCAATTTATTAAGTGAAAATGTCTAGAAGGGACCTCTAAAGGACTCAAGCTTATCACATCTCCTTCATCACTTACTCTCCAGAAAATTACTCTCAAGGGAAGCCATAGAAGCTCCAAGAGTTCTGTCTACAACTTCACCATTAAAATCTGAAGCAAACCCTTTGTTTTTAAAGAACAAGTTGGTAGAACATCTCCCATCTCAAGGAATTCAAGTGAATAAGATGATTTAACATCAAGGTAAGGGGGAGAGGACAACCTAAACCTTGAAGAATTCAAGTCTTAGCAAGTGTGGTTTCTG
Source organism: Solanum bukasovii (assembly GCA_029582585.1). Taxonomy (NCBI): domain Eukaryota; kingdom Viridiplantae; phylum Streptophyta; class Magnoliopsida; order Solanales; family Solanaceae; genus Solanum; species Solanum bukasovii. The sequence goes on from JAJOOI010007411.1 coordinate 36,669, forward strand.
TCCAGCAAAGTAAGCTATGGAAATTTTCATCCCTCTCTTGTTCTTGCATTGTTTGTGAAAGTTTGTATGTGTTAATGAATTGAGGAGTGTTTCCTCTATATGGTGTGAGCCTTGTAAATGTTCAGGAATGATGTGTTTGTTGGGAAAACCATGGAGTAGAGTGCCCTTAAATTTTGATTGTGAGCTCATTTTGAGCATCTTAAATGTAATGTTAGTTGGAACTCACATGATGTTGATCGGAAGCCATGAGTTCATATTGCTACTTTCACATTGTGATGCTTAGGGATTGTTTTGTGTATCGTAAAATAAGGGGGTGTGTCTGGATATGTGTAGAGAAGTCATGAGAACTAGTTAGAGGATAGAACATTGAAACTGTAGTGATACACCACTTAATTGAGTTGCATGAGCTTAATTCCTTACATCCCTTTGTATACTGTTTACCAAACGCTATGAAGCCCGAGGAGTTTTGAAGGACCTTATAAGAAGGTTGTATAGTATATGAAAAAAATTAGAAGAGAATGGGTGGGAAGAACACCTTTGATGGGATCAATTATAGATTTACTACTAATTACTGTTTTGGTCTGATCAAGTAGCCCAAACTTGTTAATCAACTACGGATGCTAGTTTTATTATTTACTCCATTGTAGATAAATAATCTGAAAGTAATATAGTAAACTCATTGTAATATCCAAAGTTGTGTAGCAAGGTATGTAAGGCTTTCGATTTCCTATTTCTTTGGCATTAATCCAACACTTTTATTACAATGTAAGCTTTCTAAGTGTCCTTGGTAGTGATTGATCCATAGTGCAGTATAAGATCACTAATGTAGCTAATTATCTCATTCCTACTCCCTAGAGCGTTAAAGTGAGTACTCTAATATGAGTTTATTACTAGATGTATGTGCTTACTCTACCAAGTATTAGCATGCAAGGTTTAAATTTGTTTCATCGTCAAAGTGCTAACCCTTGGAACGTATTCCTCTTAAATAAATCAAAATGATCCTATATTACACATGGTACATATGTTTATATGTTGGATATACAATATGCTCATATCTTGCCAACTTGCTTCAATTGTCTACTCCATCATATAAGTCATCTTTTCACATATTCATATGTTCCCTTTATTGGTTATCACTCCCATTGTCTTAGACTATAATGTTACTTCACAAGATCCTTACTTGCTCTATTGTACATTTTTATATGTACTTACTTGGAATATGTATCCGTCCCTAAGTTGAATCTTCCCACGTGCTCACTTTGTTCCACGTTTGTGTATACCTTGTCTTTGATATTAGTTAGTAAGTATTTGACTGTCATATAGAGTTCAAATCTCTTGGCTGACTGTTAAATGTCTTTACTTGATATGTGCTTCAATTTGAGATGTCAAAATGCTTATTGAGTCATATAAGCTCCTAAGTATTACGTTGGTGTCACATTTGCTTCCCATGTTATTGTTATTATCTTAAGTCCATATTCATATGTCTTCTACTACTAGTCCGTAGTTTCAAATCTCAAAAATAATTATGACCACCAAAACAACAATCTCAAAGATTAAAGAAACTAAGTGAAGCAATCTGTATATTTATGGGTGGTAGCCCAGGAGAAAATGCCTAGCATGGGTCGATCACAATTGGTATAGAATGGTGGAAGCCCAGGGGCAAATACCTAGCATGGGTCGATCCCAATTGGTATAGAAGGGTGACAGCTCAGGGGCGAAAGCCTAGCATGGGCCGATCCCAATTTGTGTAATTATGAGGACAACATCCCAGGGTTAAAATGCCTAGCATGGGTCATCCTCTTCTACCACTGATCAGCTGGTCATTTGTATCATATGCCTTATAAGGATTATAACGCATAGAAAAGTAAAGAAAAGAATGTAACATACACGATTCCACAAGTATAAGCAAAGGTAGTCTCTAATCCTTATCTATTTGTATTTGGTTTTACTTGAGCTCTCATTTTACATATGGTTGTATTATGTCTTACATATTCAGTACGTTCTTTCGTACTGAAGTCCCTTATTTGGGATGTTGCACTTCATTCTACAGGTACCGATACTCAACTAGTAGATATCCCCAATAGAAGCACATGATACTCAGCGGGTTTTGAAGAGCTCTAGGTTGATACGGAGCTTTGCGGAGTCTTTACTATGCGTATTTTGATAGTTGTACAGTCATGGATTCCAGTAGAGGCTTTGTAAACATTGTAAAGCTATCATATGTATTCATAGTTTTACTCTTTACATGTATCGGTTCAGCTAGTTGACATGTGTTGTATATGTAGCTTCTCATTAGTAAATCTATTTGCATAGTAATTCACTTTCTCCTCATAGGTCACTTGTAAACCATGTGTTCATATGGTACTTGTCCGGCTCACCTAGGGTTAGGTGTGACAATTTTTTCAGTTATTCCTTGTTTTTTTTTCCTCTCATGCTTTACATTTAATTAGCCTAAATATGTATCAAATTAAAAAACAATATATATTCATTATTATGCTAAACACAATTGTTTTACCCTCTTTATTTTGGGCAAAAACATTCTTACCAAAAGTTCATGTCTCTTTCCGTGAGTGCTTGGCAATCTCCATTTTCTTTTATTATCCTTTTATTTATTTGTTTATGTTTATCTAGATATCATTCTTTACGTATTTTTGTTAATCATCAATTTCTCTTCTTAGTGAAAGAAATTATGAGGTGAATTCTCCTTTTTTTTCTTTTAAATGTTAGAACTTTGAACATATTTTGTAATCATTATATGATATTATTCTAAATATTCATTCATTTTTTTTATTTCTAAATTGATATGTTCTTGCTTTCAAATTATTTTGGTTTGTAGATGGGCCAAATTTGATTTGTAAAACTAACGAAGAGGTCAACGCATGTTTTTTGGGATGTCTAAAAATTGGTATATCATCGGGTTTTTATAGTCAAGTTTAAGCATTGTTTGAATACGCACTTTCTTTATTTTGTAGTAATGATCTAGACCTATGCATTTTATAATTAATTTAAACATCTCTATAGTTATAATTTTTTTAACTTTTACTTTATGAATTTTGTATGATTTTCTGGATATTTACATTTTTAAGGTTTCAGTTGATACAAAATGAAAGGTTTTGCATGTGTGCAGTATGAGAATTGGACTATATGTTTCCGCCGGATGATTTAATTATTCTATTTAATAATCATACAATTTGGTATTTTAATCCTTTTTTTCTTTCATTTTATATTATGTGTAATTTATTTCATCAAGCTGATATTTTAATTTGGTATTATATTTTACACATCAAGTTATTCAAATAATCTAAATTTGAGAGTAGATGTAGAAGTTGTAATTATAGTCTCATAATTTACTTTAGAGTACAATAGATTGCCACATCTCGTGCAGATTGGGAAAATGATTTTTTTTCATCAAATTATACTTATGGGTTCATATATGTATACTAATCAGTGATCACACATGCAAAAATTTGATAGGGTCTAAAACATATTTTTTCAGTGAAAAATTTTACGTGAAAATTATTATTAAAGTAGATAATATAAAAAGTTCTATGGAATGTTTTACATAAAAACATATCTTAAAGAAACATTGTATCCTTAACATCATAGAACAACATATATGCATGTATAATATAAAGTAACTATTATAAATAGTATCTCAACTATCTTAATTTATATTTGAACTCTACAGATATTAAATTCATTTTGAATTCAATTATTAGGTGATTAAAATATAATATTAATGTTCTCATCCTCGAGATCTGGTATTTTCGATATACTTTATTTTTTTATTTTTTTATAACATATTAGTTGAAATTGTATAGAAGGTTTTGATACTATCTATTAGGGATATACGTGCACTACACGTATCCCGAACTAGTATATATATATATATATATATATATATATATATAACTAAAATATTAATTTCTAATTTTAATTTCTTTTGTATAGTTCGTAATTTTTTTTATATACACCAGTTTTTTAAAAATAAAATAAAATATATAGGTGCATTTTCTATAAATTTTCTATCTTACACAACTTTCTTAACTATCCAATAGTACGCACACCTACTTCTCACATTTATGAGATATGCATGTATCCCTCTTCTAGTTTGGTGATCTTTATTCAAAAATGGAAAAAAAATAATTTCCTTATTAAAAAAATTAAAAAAAAATTAAAGAAGAAAATTTTGTTTCCTCTATTTTTCAAAGAAAGAGAGAGAAAGGTTGTTGGTCATTTTCACTATGGCCCTCATGGTGTGGATTTTGAAGGTCACCATTAAGTTGTTGGACATCTTCAGAGTGGCCGTCATGGTGTGGATTCTAAACTCCAATTGGCTCATTAATTGGAGGTTCTTAATTATCAAGATTGACGGCATCATCTCATGTTCATTGACAAGATTTTCTATATACAATTGTGGCGCGTGGATATTAAAGACTATATTATTTCAACATTATCAACCTATCCAACTCATCCAAATTAGTAATGTTTACTGCACTTTCTTGTGGAGGATCAACTGCAAGTTCATCATCAAACCCTTCTGTGTTTGGTCCATCTAGATTTTCATTGAGTACACTCTCTAAATTGCTAACCATATTCTTGACAATGTGATGGATTGTTTCTTGATTTCTTAAGTTGTAAATCAAAAGGAGGGACGAGAAGAAGAAGGGGGTTACACAAGTTGAAAATTGTAAATAGGAGCTAAGAGATTCTATTATCGGCGGTTAGATTTTAGAATATTCATAAGCTTTAACTAAGAAAATACTTAATAATTTTTTTAAGTACGGTATCAAGTTAGTTATAATTTTTTTTAATTTTTTTTTTAAAAAAAAAGAGAAACATTTTTCTTCTATTAAAAATATAATAAAATAATAAAAGTGTGCTCTCTCGAATAGCTTAAACTTTTAGATAAGATGATCATTCACTTTAACATAATATCATAGAAAAAAGAGGTCTTGTATCAATCAATTCAATTTCCAATATCTCTCTTTTTTTCTTCTTTTTTTAATCTAACATGGTATCAGAGCAGACAGAGGTCCTAAGATCGAATCTAACTGCCACCCAGTATTGAAAAAAATTGCATACTTGTCTCATAAAAATATCAGGTCTGCACGTGAGGGGCATGTTGCGAATATAATTAAATAATTAAGTTGTTAGAGAGATCACATTTTTATTATTTAATTATATTTTTAACACACTCCTCACGTGCGGGATTGATTCTTTTTCATGGGCCAAACACATGAAAATTCTTTTTAATTTTGGGTGGCGATGAGATTGGATCTCAGAACCTCTGTCTGCTCTAATACCATGCTAAATTAGAAAGACGAAGACGAGGAGGATGAGGAGGAAGGTGAGGAAGATGAGGAGGAAGAGGAAGAGAAGAAGAAGAGGATGAAGATGAGAAGGAAAAGGAGGAAGAGGAGGAGGACTTTCTATCTTGGTTCTAAGTTGAATATAGAAAGACACATTTCCTTGCTTTATTTAATAAATCCTTGCTTTTCAGGGGGTCGTTTTCTGGTTGAAAGGTTTGAGAAGAAGAAAATATATTGAGTTTTGAATTGATTGATCATTTCCTCAAGTTAATAGGATTAAATAACTGTTACAGATAATGTAATTAAGGAAAAATACTAATAAAGTATTACACAATCTCCTAACTGCCTAGTTAAAGAGATTAAGAAATATTTCATATTTAAACTATCTAATCATACCATATTTAAATATTCTCATATGTACATTATCCAAAAATACCATAATTAACATCTTCAATCCTCTTTTATATTGGTTGTTTCATGTTCTTCTTTAAAAGAAAATACAAAAAGATTTTTCTTTGATTTTCTTAAATTTCTTTCGATAAATTCCAAAATTCAAAAGAGATCTTTGTTTGAATCTTTTATAGTTTATCTTCTTAAGAGTTTTTTTTTTAAAAAGTTTTATTAGTTAATATTTTGTCCAAACTAAACGAACTACGTACACTTGATTCTCACCTCGATGAGAAACAAAGGCAGTCCTCCTCGGATTCAGTGATCCTTATTCAAGAAATTCAAAACAAGATTTGTTCCTTGTTTTTTTAAAAAAATATTAAAAATAATAGAGTATTTTTATGATTTTTATGAACTACGCACATATAATTCTCATCTGAATGAGATACATAGGAACCCTTCTTAAGTTCGGTGATTCTTATTCAAACAAAAATAAGCAACCATTTATTCAAAAGAAAAAAGTTTTTATATTTATTCAAAAATTCAATAAAAACTCTTTTTTTCCTCCTTTTCTCAAAGTCTAAAAAAGAAGAAGTTTATTTAGTTTATTACATTTATGCATGAACTAGGCACACCTAATTCTCACTTCAATGATATGCGTAGACAACCCTCAGATTTGGTGATCCTTATTCAAAAAAAATATTTAAAAAGTTTTTAGTCCCTAACAAAAAATGTCCAAAAGAGGACAGTTGTATTCATTGTTTAGGAAAACAAAAGAAATGTTTATTTATTATAGAAAAAAACACAAATTTTTTTTATGATCTTCACGAACTATGCACGCCCGATTCTCCATGTGAGATACGTAGGACATCCTCCTTGAGTTTGATGATCTTTATTCAAGTAATTCAAAAAAAAAATATTTCTTGTTGAAAATGTCCAAAAAAAAGATTTTTTTAATTCCTTGTTAAGAATATCAAAAGAAAGTGTATTTCATATAAAAAAAAGTTTGCTTATGATCTTTGTGAACTACGCACACTTGATTTCTACTTGATGAGACATGTAGGCAACCCTCTTTGAATTCAGTGATCCTTATTTTAAAAAAATCCATTAATTGATGGTCCATAGTTCTATCTATGGACCGTAGATCCCTATCCAAGGAAGTTAGATTAAAATGTTGAGTTTCTGAAGATTGATCTACGAGACCCATCTATGGTCCATAGATTAATATATGATCCATAAACGGTATTCGTAAAAATTGGGGAATTTCTAAGTTTCAAGATTTTTATCCACGAGCCCATCTACGACCTGATCTACGAGCCCATCTACGACCATAAGCTTGGATAGTAAATCTCAGACCAAAATTCCTATTTCTTAAGTCTCATCTACAGATTCCATCTACCATCCGTAGTTCTATTTACGACCCATAGATGGTGATTGTAAATCCTAATTTCCTATAGACTATGATTTTTTTCTAGGCTTTCCTGATCTATTTTGAGCTAGGAATTTCTGAGGTGTTACATTTTGTGGAGGTAGAGGAGGAATAAGAATTAGATACAGAAATCCACGACATGTTTTGGCCCCTCCACAAATGTTGTGTTGATTTTGATAGATTGACTGTGTAGGATATTTGAATAACATGATGTATGTTGACATGACAAGTGTGACTTAAGTCTGAGCATGAACCTGATAGTTAGAAAATAATAGTGAAACTCTGTGTCATGTGCATGTGTGATATTTTCTTTGTTCAAACTCTAGGTGTCAATCTAGAACTTGTCTCGTTAGTCTCATCTATCTGATAAGATTGTTGGTTAGGAAAGGATCATAGGCCATTTTTGAACTAAGTTGATTTAGCCTACATGACCGACTAAACAAAATAATTATCCCTTGACCCATGATTTTAAGCCTAAACAAACCCATTTTGCTGTATTACCCTATTCACCTTCCCAATTTTTGATATAAGCCTTTGCTTTAGCCCTGGTCCCTCCTTGGAAATTGTGCACCTCAACTCAGGCAAAATACCTAAGTTGAGGGTGGTTATTATAGAGGGTGATGTGGGAAATGGGGTATAAAAATAACAAGTTTAATGTGAAATGGAAAGTAAATGAGTGTAGCAGGTGTTTTATAAAAAAATAAAAGATTTGCGAGAAATCACTACCGCCCCTAAATGTTGATGTAAAAGAATGAAAAATGAAGGATAAAACTATGTGTTAAAGTGTATTATAGTTAGCAGAGTATCAATGACAGCAATAGTCACTATTTCCAGATATACCCTACCCATCCCCAAGCCTACGTTACAAGCCAAGTAAAGTCCTATAGTGATCCTAACCCAACGGTTTGAAATTCAAGGTGTAGAAAATAAAGGCAATCCTTGGTATTGTGCATGTAGTGTTTGAATATTATTGTGAGTGCGACAGCTTCGTATTATTCCATGAGTTGGAAAATATTGATACTATGTGGATGACTAGGACTTCTTTGTTGTGAGGGCACATGAGTAGCACTGTTAATTTGTGATTCTCTAGGTGATTGTAAGCAATGTATGTAACCTTGTTTGTTAATATGGTGATGCCATTCATTGATCCACATGGGTTAGCTTGAGAAATCAAAAATTCACGTTAAGTCTATATAAGAAAAAAAGGGTGTCGTGTTTTTGAACTTAACTGTTGAAAGCCATTTGATTGATGTAACATCTTAGTTTTATTTTGCTAAATTTGTTATGATGTGATAGTCGTGTCAGTCACTAGAGCACAAGTGTAAACTCGAATTTAGAAAAAGGAAAATATTCACTTTTAGTCGACTAGGCGATCCGCCAAGTGGAATCTCCTCGCCTTTTGGGTTGATCCCTGATTACCAGCATTTTGTAATTTTAGGCGAGCCAAGTCGGGCTTGCCATTCCAGTCGGTGCCATGCCAAAGTCCCTCCCCCATCGCCAAGTGGTTTTCCTCCTAGGAGTGGCTTACAGTAAAATTAGGCGAGCCAAGGGCTTACTTGGCGAGTTGCCAAGTTCCCTTTGGTGAGCTCCAGCGTGAGGATCTTCAGGTTTTAAGCTAGGGTCTTAAAAGTCTTTTTCAGATTTATTTTAATTCGATACTAAGTCATTTTACCCTTCATATAAAGACCTATATAAGTATTCTACTCTCAAATTTCCCCAATTTAAGACCCATTCTCTCAAGAGCCTAAAAGAAGACCAAATTTCCTCTCCAAAATATTTCTCTCTTTAGAACTTGAAGAAGAAGAAGGATTCAACCTAGGGTTTCAAGGCCAAGCCTCAATTCCTCCATTAAGGACTAGCTTTTGGATTCAAGGTATGATAGTTTTCATCCATGGAGTTCCCAAATTCCTCTATTTCAAAAGGTAGAATTCCCCAATTGAGTTAGGGTTTTCTTTAATTATCATGGGTTCTCTTTAATGTTGATTTAAATGATTGAATTATGAGCTCTTATACATGAATTGATGAATCAATGATTTTATGATGATATCCCCATGAACCCATGTAATCCCCATGTTTTCAAGTTATGAATCATATGATGTGGGATTTTGTTCTTCAAGGAAGAGCTTTATGAAATTAAGCATATATTACTATTTTTACATGTATTTATGATGAAATCCATATCTAACCCATGTTTTCTAAGAGTTGATGATTGAAAGTGGATTTTGAACCTCAAGAAGTAAATTATGGACTTATGCATTTTCTTATGAAATCTATGCTAATGTTTTAAGAGTGCTTTGAGAGTAAAGTACCAATGATGATGATCATGATGTGTTATTGAAAGATTTTCTCATGTACACATAAGAGTAAGATGTGAAAGGTTTTCTCACATAGAAAGGATTCTTAGGTTGAAAGGCTTTCTCACCTAATTAAATCAAAAAGTAAGAGCTATCCTAATGAACTAGTTTGGATTGTTTGTCCAAGGACATCTTTCCATGAATTATGAGTTAAGGCATGACTTAATAACTATTCCATGGGATTTATGCTTAGCACCGAGTGGATATTGATAGTGACATGGAAGCTCTCTCGGAGTAGAGGCCAGTTTTGTAGAAGCAATCTCTTGAGATGGAAGCTCTCCCGTAGTAGAGGCCGGGTTTCTAGTAGAAATCTCTGTATCCCTTAACTATGTTTCCCCATAGGTTGATTATCTAGTGGATCTACTTAATCTCGAAGTTCATGGTTCTACCTTGGCAAGTAGGATAACCCTTTTCGGTGTGGGAGACACCGGGGGATCATGTTATAGCTCACATGTTCTCTATGTTGGTTAAGGATAATTCCCCACATTAATAATGAACTAAGGTTTCTTCAAGAAGTATCTCATATGTGTTCAAAGGTTTTAAAGATGATGATTAGCTTGCATTGACCATGATTTATGACTTATGTTTTCTAACTCTCTTATATCATGTTTAGCTTGGTCAATTGCATGTCATAAAATGAAATGTCCCTTTTAGCATGTTTTAATTGTTTTATGCATGGCTATCATACTTGGTACATTGTTTTGTACTAATACATAATCTTGCCTACATTTCCCCATATGCAGGGTCATCAGTTTCTTGGATAGTGGTTGAATTTGAGATTCTGAGCTTTGGTGGGTCCTCGTGCTTCCGGGACGGAGTTTATTATTTTCACTTTATTTCATGTATTTTCTCTTTAGGACATGATGTCTGGGCTAGGTCCAGTTTCATTCTATTGTATTAGATGGCTATGATGAGACAAGTGTTTTAGACTTTCGCTTTTCGTTTTAAAAATGTTTTGGACATAGATTATTGTTTTGCTCTTATTGTTCTATTTCTTATGTTGTGAAAGCTAAGTGTCTTGTATTGAGTCCTTCGGGATTCTATACGCCATATTACATCTATGGGGTACCCCTGGGTCATGAAAAACTTGGTCATCAGAGCACAAGGTTTAGAATGGTCCTAGGATGTCTCATAAGCCACACCTAGTCGAGTCTTGTTCATAAGTGTGAAGTGCGCCACATTTATGAATGAGAGGCTACAGGATGATTAAGAAACTACACTTCTTTCATTACTCTAAGACGTACGATAGAGTTTAACTCTATAAGGTGTCTCTCCTAATCCTTATCCTATGTTCTTCAGGATATGGCTACCCGAAGAGATTATGCTAGAAGGAATGTGAGGGAAAATGATGAACAAAAAGCTCTTCCCCAAGTTCCTTAAGTTTTGATCGATCCTTTGGCTGAGCAAGTGTCAAATGCGGAGTTTAGGGCTGCTTTTCAAATGTTGGCTCAAGTGGTGACGGCCCAAGCCAATAGGGAGGTGCGGTTCCCGTGAACCCAAATGTGGGTATGACGACTTCTAGAGTGAGGGACTTCACAAGGATGAATCCTCCAGACTTTCATGGTTCTAAAGTTGAGGAAGATCCTCAAGAGTTTATTGATGAGGTCTATAAGGTTTTGATGATCATGTAAGTGATGCCGATGAAAAAGGCGGAGTTGGTCGCTTATCAATTGAAAGGTGTTCTCAAACTTGGTTCAACCAATGGAAATAAGAGAGACCAGAAGATGCGGGTCCTCTTGATTGGGAGAAATTTAAGGGTGCTTTTCTTGATAGGTTATTTACCCTTGATATGAGGGAAGCTAAGGTGCTTGAGTTCATTAACCTTTGACAAGGGAGTATGAGTGTGAGGGAATATGCTCTAAAGTTCACTCAATTTTCTAAGTATGCTCCAACAATGGTTGCGGATTCAAGGGCTAGGATTAGTAAATTCATTTCGGGTGTGTCCGAAATGGTGGTTAGAGAGTGCCAAACCGCCATTCTCATTAATGACATGGACATCTCTCGTCTCATGGTGCATGCACAACAAATTGAGGAGGAAAAACTTAAGGAAAAGTCTAAAGAGGTAAAGTGGGCTAATACCGGTGATGGTAATTTCTCACATGCAAGGTCAGATGGACAAGGTCGTCCTAGATTTCGACAAAGGTTTTCCAGTCAAGGTTCCTCCAATACTCCTCCTAAGTTCAACAAAGATAGGGTGTCTAACCCTAAGCCTCAAGGGGGTAATGGTAGTGGATCTTCATTACCCATGTCTACTTATACTAAGTGTGGAAGGAAGCACAGAGGTAAGTTCCTAGCCGGCACGGATGGTTATTATGGTTGTGGTAAAAGTGGTCACAAAATGAGGGATTGCCCGATGCTTACGGCTAAAGGAAAAGAGTGCAATCAAGCTACTCCTAGTGGTTCGGGTTCCAATTCTCCTAAGCAAAACCATTTCTATGCACTTTAGACTCATGGTGAACAAGAGGGTTCTCCCGATGTAGTTACCGGTATGTTGAAAGTTTTCCAACTTGATGTTTATGCTTTACTTGATCCCGGTGCTACCTTGTCTTTTGTGACGCCATATGTGGCTATGAGGTTTGATGTTCTTCCAGATGTGTTGTTAGAACCTTTTTATGTCTCTACTCCTGTTGGTGATTCTATTATGGCTAAGAGGGTCTATAGAAAGTGTCTCATTTCCTTGTCCAATAGAGTTACTCTTGTTGACTTGGTAGAGCTTGATATGTTAGATTTTGATGTTATCTTGGGTATGGATTGGTTGCATTATTTTTATGCTTCTATTGATTGTAGAACCCGCGTAGTCAAGTTTCAGTTCCTGCATGAGCCTATCCTAGAGTGGAAGGGGGGAAATTCCATGCCTAAGAGTCAGTTTGTCTCTTGTCTTAAAGCTAGAAAGATTATTTCTAAGGGTTACATTTACCATCTAGTTAGGGTGAGGGATGTAGATTTTGAAACCCCTTCTCTTGAGTCTTTCCCTGTTCTTAATGAGTTTCTGAAAGTGTTCTCAGATGATCTACTTGGTATTCCTCTCGAGCGGGAAATAGACTTCGGTATTGACCTTCTCCCAGATATGCAACCTATCTCTATTCCTCCTTACCGTATGGCTCTGGCAGAATTAAATGAGTTGAAAAAATAATTGAAAGATTTATTGGATAAGGGTTTCATCCGACCGAGTATCTTTCCATGGGGTGCTCCAATTTTGTTTGTTAGAAAGGAAGATAGTTCTTTTCGTATGTGTATTGAATATAGTCAGTTGAACAAGGTGACCATTAAGAATAAGTATCATCTCCTAAGAATAGATGATTCATTTGACCAACTTTAAGGAGCAAGTTATTTCTCTAAGATTGATCTTCGATCGGGTTATCATCAATTGAGGGTAAGGGAAGATGACATTTCGAACACGGCTTTTCAAACTCGGTATGGTCATTATGAGTTTTTGGTAATGTTGTTTGGTTTGACTAATGCTCCGACGACATTTATAGATTTGATGAATAAGGTGTTTAGACAATACCTTGACATGTTTGTGATTGTGTTCATTGATGATATTTTGATCTACTCAATGAGTGATGTAACAACCTAAAAAACTAGTAGGTGGAACTAGAGCCTTACGAGTGTGTTGTTGAGTTGGATGTGGGGTTTAGAAGTGTAAAACGACTTCCCGAGCTTAGGTTGAGGTGTTTAGGGGTTAGACGTCAAGGTACGACCCCCCAAGGACCAACCAAGGGTACTTGAGGAGGACCCTAAAGTCTAAACCCCAAGGCTGCCTAAGTTCCTAAAATCTGACAAAAATGTGTGACGCACGGAGGGGACCTACGCCCCGTATGGTGGTCCACGCTCCATGGGAGTGGTTCGTAGGTCAAAGGGAAAATAAGGGAGTTTCAGGTTCAACCTACGCCCCACCAGCATGGGATGCGAGCTGACCTACGCCCCGTAGGTCATCACTGTACTTGTTGTCCAAGACTCGGCCAAATCAAGGGGGCATTTAGGTAATTCTTTTTTAATTAGTCTTAAGTAGGGTTTGTTTAAAATAGTATTTATACATATAGATATAAAGTATTTTAAGTCATTAAAGACCCTATTAACTCATTATATCTCAAGACCCCAAATCATAACCACCCCTCCTCTACAAAATATTCTCTCTCTAGAAACCACCATTGGAGAAGAAGGAGTCAAGCTTTGAAGCTCAAGATCTCACCTTTCTCACTCAATTTTTGTGGAGTTCCTTCCCTAAAGGTATGGTAGTCTTCTTCCTAGATTAAGTTTTATTCAAGGAACCTTTTCAAAAGATGATTTCAAGTTTTCCAAAATCCCTCAAATAGCTAGGGTTTCAACTCAACCCCATGGATTCCTTTAAAATTTACTTTTAAAGGTTTAATTATGTTTGTTTATGAATGTATGGCTGATTTTATATGTTTTCAACTTGAATTCCACAAGAATCCATGAGTTCCCCAATCCTAGCTATGGTTCTTCTTTACATTATGAATGTTGTTGCAAGTTGGTCCAATTGGTTGTACGTGAGTAGATTATGACGTGATTTCATGATTTTAGTATGATTCTATATGTATACTTGATTAACCTAAGATTCTAGGGTGAAATTGATGTGTCTTAGGGTTATGTCATGAAAGAGGCAAATTGAGGGTTTAAATGTGACCTTCTAAGATTGATGAACTTCTTGATGAATTGTCTTAGATTAGATCACCTAGACATTAATTGCTTATGATCAAAGCTTGTAGACATGAACTAACTTGATTAGGTCTTACATGATGAATCATGGGTGCAGTAGTATTGAGATTTAGTTTAGTTGATGTTATATGTTATGACTGAATAAGAATGACACATGTGGTTAGTTTACCTTGAGAGTTAGGTTTACATGATGACCATGTGAAGTGTTGCTTGAGTGTAATGCTCATAATATGAAGATGACTCCTAGGGCTTTAATGGTAAAAGCTAATATGAATAAGTTCAAGATGTTAAAGCTTAAAGAAGGAAGCTATTATGTATGTTGAATTGTATATGGCATTATTGTAAAAGGACTTCATCCACATGATCTATAATATGAGTATATGAGTGTATACATGGAATGAATGTTGTAATTGAGTTATGACTATATCTATGTCTCATGTGGTGAATGATAGATGTGTTGACTTAACATGATCCTTGAATGCAAGATATGAGGGGTATGTATGATTATGATGTTATGTGCATGTTTTATGAACACTTAGAAAGTGAAGTGTCTATGATGATAATGTTGTTGTTGTGTCATTGAAAGGGCAATCACACATACACACACCCCATGCATGAACATGACTATGATGTGACTTAGGTGTTGTTGAAAGGCTAATTCTAATATACACCCTCACACATGACTATGCATGAAGTATGTATGATTATGATAAGCTTTTTGTGTTGATTTAAAGGCTATTCTCATGAATACACTATGAATATGATGTGAAAGGTTTACTCACATATTAATGATTCTAAGGTTGAAAGGACATTCTCACCTAATGAATCTATGAGCTATGTCATGATGTTGTATTGGATTGGGTGTTAAGCCACCCTTTCATAAACACGAACTTAAGTAAAGACTTAAAATGACTTTTAAAGGGAATTTTGCTTAGCACCGAGTGGATATGATAGTGAGATGAAAGCTTTTACGCTAGAAAGTTTAACTTTCCAATGTAACTTATCTCATGAGATGGAAACCTTTTACGTTAGTAATCCGAGTTTCTAGTAGCAATCTCCTTATCTCATAACTATGTGCCCACATAGGTATATAACTAATGGATCCACCTAAAAGCTATTATGTACGTTCTACCTTATGCAAGTAGGACACCTCTTTTCGGTGTGGGGGTAGAACACCGGATTTTATGTAGCTCACATGGTCTATGTCGGTCAAGGCTATTTCCCTATATGATAAGAATCTGAATGATGATAAGAACATGAGTTATGTATTATGGTTCCTCAAGCGGTTCTCCTTAGTATGAGTGGGGGTATGGGACTTCATTCATGCATTGCACAAGTAGACTTTGAGAGTAGGCATGGTATGTCTCTCTTTTGATATGATGATTTCGAGTTAAATGTATGCTTTATATGAATTATGAACATGAACTATACTTATGACTTCTTAATGAGCTTTACTTAGTGTGAGTGAGGGTATGGGACTTCACTTATGCATTGCACAAGTAGACTTATAAAGGGGTTATAGTGTGGGTTCCATATGCTATGAAGATATATGAACTTATGTTATTCATGATCATGGTGGCCTAGAAGTGATACTTAGTGTAGATAGGATTACGGGATCCTATCTATGCATTGCACAAGTATGGCTCAGGGTTGCTTATGTGATAGTTCTATTATGATGATATGATCTTGGTATGTAATTATGTATGTGAACTATGTCTTGTGAAGATTGGAGTATGCATTATGTTGTGTTGGAGACTATGTTTGTGATTATGATGATATCCTCTATGTTATGATGTTTGTCTTATGAGCTACATTCTTCGACTATGTCAACTATGATATTCAAAAGTGGAATATCGCATGGTTTCAAATAAAATGTCCCTTTTATGCATGTTTTAAGGATTTTCTATGCATGTCTTCCTTACTTAGTACATTTTGTGCTAACCCATATTTCTACATTTTCTATAAGTGTAGGGTTTGGAGATATCGGATTCTACCGTCATGGCTAGGACCTTAGTAGATCAAGAAGAAGAAGATTGGTGAGTCCTCATAGTATTCGAGGGCTTGACCACATGTCCTTTATGTCTTTCTTTTATGTTTTAGATTTGTGTAAGGGCTATGTCGATAAGATTGTATTCAGGAGTTTTAATCCAAGTATTATAGATGGTTTGAGACATGGTGTTATAGACTCTCTCATTTTTATAAAGGACTTCGATCGTAAAAGAAAAGTTTTAAATTTTCTGCATTTTTCCCTTTGTTCCTATGTCATGATATGCTAAGGGCTTGTATGAGACCCCTCTGGGGTCAATTACGTTGTGTTACGTGTAGGGGGTACCCCTAGGTCGTGACAAATTTGGTATAAGAGCATAAGGTTTTGGGATGATTTTTAGGATTTCTCAAACCACATCTAGTAGAGTCTTGTTCATAAATGTGAAGCACCCCGCATTTTATGAATAAGAGGCTATCGGATGTTAGGGAAAACTTCACTTCTTCATTCTCTAAGTTATGCGCCAGAGTTTAGTTTTATTAGGTCTTTCTCTTAATGTGTGCCCTATGGTTTTCAGGATATGACTACTTCAAGGGCTCATGTTGAAAGGAATGAGGAAGACAATGTGGAGCATGAGATTCCTCTCCAAGCTCATCCCCCAGCTCCAAATGTCCCTATAGGGGGGTATGTGTCTAGTGATAAGATTAAGTATGGTTTTCAATTGTTGTCTCAAGTCGGGATAGAGATTTCGGAATTCCATGGGTCAAAGATGGATGAAAATCCTCTAGAGTTTATAGATAAGGTCTCTAGTGTGTTGAATCTTGCAAGAGTAACTCCGGTAGAGAAGGCGGAATGGGCCGCTTACCAATTAAAGGATGTTTCTCTAATGTGGTTTAGTTAATGGAAAGGAGCGAGGCCGGTAGAAGCGAGCCCCATGGAATGGGAAAGATTCAAAAACGGGTTCATTGATAGGTTTTTCCCTCTAGAAATGAGAGAGGCTAAGATACTTGAGTTTATTAACCTTCGCCAAGGTAGGATGAGTGTTAAAGAGTATGCTCGGATGTTCACTAAGTTGTCTAGATATTCTCCATCCATAGTGCCCAACCCTAGGATGAAGATGAGTAAGTTTGTGTCGGGTGTATCCGACTTGATACCAAAAGAATGTAGTATGGTTATGCTTAAGAATGATATGAATATTTATGGTCTTGTGATCCATGCTCAATGGTTTGAAAGGGAGAAACTTGAAGAGAGGTCTAGTGGAACAAAGAGGTATAGGTTTGGTGATAATAATTCCTCTCAAGAGAGATTTTATGGGCCAAGCTCTTCTAAAGTTCCCCAAAGTTTAGCCAAAATAGGGTGTCTACCCCAAAGTCTCAAGGAATGAGTGGTAGTGGATCTTATGTGATTAGGCCTACTTGTGCTAGGTGTGGTAAAAGGCATGATGGTAGGTGTCTAGACGGCACGAAAGGTTGTTATGGTTGTGGTGAAAGTGTCCACAAGATGAGAAATTACCCAATACTCATGGCTAGGTAAAGAGAGAAGAAGAAATCTAGGTTTGATGCTCTTCAAGCTAGAGGTGAACAAGAGTGTCCTCCTATTGTTGCTCCCGATATGTGTTTCATACTTATTTCCATTCCGGTAGTACTTGTCTTTTGTGACTTGATG
This sequence comes from Solanum bukasovii, assembly GCA_029582585.1. Classification (NCBI taxonomy): domain Eukaryota; kingdom Viridiplantae; phylum Streptophyta; class Magnoliopsida; order Solanales; family Solanaceae; genus Solanum; species Solanum bukasovii. Next base: position 54,480 of record JAJOOI010007411.1, read on the forward strand.
AATTGGACATGATGAGCTTTTATGTTGTCCTTAGTGTACTTGGGTTTGATTATGGTTATGTGTGTATGTTGGTGGAAACCCAACTTATCCATTATGAGTTTTGTGATGTGTTGGAGGATTTGATGAATAGGGGTGTTTAGGTGATGCCTAGAGATGTTGAGTGAGTAAACTCCTTCGAAAGAGGCTAGGAGTGTAATCCTCCATGGTTTAGAATCCCCTTGTGTGATAGATATGAAAAGTTGAGTGTTCTAGATGTCCATGATTTGGATTGGCTTAAAAATTCTCACCTTAAGAGGTGTAGTGAGTTTGAAAGGTTTAGTCCCGGTTTGGTAGGCTCATATGAGACTTTGAGTAGTGTTGGTATGGTTGCTTGTGAGCAAAAGTGCTTCAATGAGAACCTCTCTAATTTAGAAGTACCAATTGGGATCTTAGACAGGCAAGTTAAGATATAGAAGAGTAAGAAAGTACTCCCATGAAAGTGTTGAAGAGTGGTATTTTAGTAAGGGTTTTAGTTGAGGGTGCTATTTGGGAGGCCAAGGGCCAATGAGATATCCCAATATCCTTATTTTTCCTTCTATTTCTCCTCTAACTTAAGATGATAAGTCCTCCTTGACTCATTTCATGATTGTGGAGTCTTGGATGTTATATGTGTCCCATGATTCCCTTGTCCCATAGAGTTACTCTTGTTAACCTTAGTAAGGTTTGGATGCATGGTCATTAGACCTCTATTGTTTTTAGAACCCGATAAGGTTATAATGAGTCTTGGTGATGCTTTGGGTTTGTTTGAAAGGAGTAGTATTTGAGGGTTTAGTAAAATGGGCTTATTCCCAAGGGGGAGATCATGTGCTTAGATAGCAAAATTGATTGAGAGTCCCGATATCCTCATCCCTTCCTTCTATTCTTATTCTAGCTTGAGACCAAGAGTTCCATTTTTGGGGTTGTTTTATGATTTGGAGTCATGAATGTTTTAGAAAATTTCCATGACCTCCTTATATTATGCATGTTCTTGAGAAAATTCTTGTTTTGTATAAAAAAAAATGAGTTTTCATGATTTATAGGTTCCTCATGTTATTGTGCATTTTAGTATGATGAAATGGCATATTGATTCCATAATGTTGTGTTAATCTTGCTTTTAGTTGGAAAAGATAGTTCCTCTTATGATTATGTGATTGGTGATGTTTAGAAGTGTTTGTATAGGCTCACTCCCAAGGGGGAGATGGTGTGCCTAGCTAACATTGTTGTTATGTGCCTATGTGTTGCCATGACTTGTTTAAATTATGCATATACATGAAAACTTGTGTTTTGAAAGAAAATGAATTATGTGAATTGTTTTCCTCTTGTTATAGTGCTTTGTGTAAGAGGTGCCTATTGTACTTCATGAGAAGAATACATGAGCATGCTTTAGTTTGGAGTTGAGAAATTCCTCCTTCAATGACATGCTTTTTGAGAGTAAATTGCATATGAGCTTTATGAGAGTATGTTGAGCATATTATGATTAGGAGGACTAGTTATGAGAATCTCATGCATAAATGGGTTGTTGGATGTAATTCATACTTCCTTATGTTGCATTGAGTATGTTGAGATGGAGTGATGTTTCCTCCTTGTTTATGTGCATCTTGATGCTTCATGCATGATGGGCTGCTAGTCTTGAGTCTTTAGTTCCATAAAAGTGTTTAAGGTGTCATTCGAGGAAGAATGTTCCTAAGGGGGAGATAATGTAACAACCCGGAAAACTAGTAGGTGGAACTAGAGCCCTATGAGTGTATTATTGAGTTGGATGTGGGGTTTAGAAGTGTAAAACGACTTACCGAGATTAGGTTGAGGTGTTTAGGCGTTAGACGTCAAGGTATGAACCTTCAAGGACCAACCAAGGGTCCTTGAGGAAGACCCTAAAGTCTAAACCCCAAGGCTGCCTAAGTTACTAAAATCTGACAAAAATGTGTGACCCACAGAGTGGACCTACACCCCGTAGGGTGATCCACACTTCATGGGAGTGGTTCCTGGGTCAAAGGGTAACTAAGGGAGCTGCAGGTTCAATACACGCCCCACCAATATGGACGTGAGCTGACCTACGCCCCGTAGGTGGTGGTCGTTGGTCATCACTGCACTTGTTGTCCAAGACTCGGCCAAATCATTGGAGCATTTAGGTAATTCGTTTTTAATTAGTTTTAAGTAGGGTTTTTTTAATATAGTATTTATACATATATATAAAGTATTTTAAGTCATTAAACACCTTATTAACTCATTATATCTCAAGACCCCAAATCATAACCACCCCTCCTCTCTAAAGATTCTCTCTCTAGAACCAACATTGGAGAAGAAAGAGTCAAGCTTTGAAGCTCAAGATCTCACCTTTCTCACTCAATTTTCGTGGAGTTCCTTCCCTAAAGGTATGGTAGTCTTCATCCTTGATTTAGTTTCATTCAAGGAGCCCTTTCAAAAGATGATTTCAAGTTTTCCAAAATCCCTCAAATAGCTAGGGTTTCAACTCAACCCTATGGATTCCTTTCAAAGTTGCTTTTAAAGGTTTAATTATGTTTGTTTATGAATGTATGGCTGATTTTATATGATTTCAACTTGAATTCCACAAGAATCCATGAGTTCCCCAATCCTAGCTATGGTTCTTCTTTACATTATGAATGTTGTTGCAAGTTGGTCCAATTGGTTGTACGTGAGTAGATTATGACGTGATTGCATGATTTTAGTATGATTCTATATGTATACTTGATTAACCTAAGATTCTAGGGTGAAATTGATGTGTCTTAGGAGTATGTCATGAAAGAGGCAAATTGAGGGTTTAGATATGACCTTCTAAGATTGATGAACTTCTTGATGAATTGTCTTAGATTAGATCACCTAGACATTAATTGCTTATGATCAAAGCTTGTAGACATGAACTAACTTGATTAGGTCTTACATGATGAATCATGGGTGCAGTAGTATTGAGATTTAGTTTAGTTGATGTTATATGTTATGACTGAATAAGAATGA